>LOJH01001585.1:20381-47806 GCA_001685095.1 Ellobius talpinus
CACAGACACAGACACACACACACACACACACACACACACACACACACACACGCCTGTAATCCCAGCACTTCAGAAGCTGAGATAGGTGGTTTGGAGCACTCTGTCAGCCTGAGCCATATGTCTTCAAACAAACAAGAAAAGAAAGACTCATTTTGGTAGACAAACTGCATGTGTGTGTGCACATGGACATTTCTCAGTAGAGAGGAGAGGAGAGGAGACAGCCACCTCCAGCCTCCATTACAGAGCACCTAGAAGTCCAGGATAGATAACACACATCGGAAACGAGCCGGAGAACTACCCAGGAAAGAGAAATGAATGGAAACTGCCTAAACACCATTGCTGAAACAGGGGTGTCATGTCAGCAAGAAGGCACGGGCCTTTGCTGATGCCAAGGCATCCGAGAACTGGGACTGTGTGGCAGGAAGCAGACCACTCATGACTACAAACATCACCTCAAGACAGCAGAGCCTTCAAATCTACCCCCACAGTGACTGCAAGGCTGGGGAGACCAGTCCACCATTAAAGGGACACAAGGACACAAGGAATGACAAAGCGAGAGTTTCTAAGAATCTAAGGTCAAGGACTGTCCTCATGGAGTTTCAGTTTCAAATCGAGAATGTCTGTGTGACTCACAGATATTCAGATCCAAGTTGGTCTCAGCATCAGATTTGAACCCTCAGAACCACCACAGGCTTTCCAGCAAACTATCAGCACTGTCCTCCCCAGTTCCAGCCTCCCTAGTGCAGATGTAGTACATGCCAACCGCATAGAAGCTCAAAATCATAGATCGCCAAACAAATGGAAAAGCAATTCATTCCACTAGAGTCAAGGGAGGGAGAGAGGACGTAGGCAGATATGATGCCCTGAAAGGCTTCAGGTTTCGTTTTTTGTTTTTTGAAAGATTGATTGATTGATTGATTATGTATGCAGTGTTCTGCATGCACGCATTCCTGCAAGCCAGAAGAGGGCATCAGATCTCATTATGGATGGTTGTGAGCCATCATGTAGTTGCTGGGAATTAAACTCAGGACCTCTGGAAGAACAGCCAGTGCTCTTAACCTCTGAGCCTTTTCTCCAGCCCAGGCTTCAGGTTTTCAAATGCCCAGATAGAGTTGTCTTAATGTTTACTGAAGAAAGCCGTAATTAAATTAAAAAACAAGGTAAAATGTGAACTTTTAGAAATCTAAAACTCAGCAGGCCACAAAGTAACTCCCAATAACTTCCATAATGTATCAAATGAATCACTTCACTTGAAAACAAGCTAAATAATAACAAAACCCTAACCCACATATTTAGAAATTTTTAAAATAAACTTTTAAATAATGGATACAACAAAGGAGTCACAATGGAGCTACAGAAATTCTTAGTAAACAATAACGAAAGTACTATTAGCAACCGTAATAGAGCTTCCAACCAGGACAGAGTCACAAGGACCAGACTCAACTCTCAGAGTTTGGGTAGGTGGGAAAAGCTGGATAATTCTAGGAAGGAAGAGACTGCTCATAGCTCCAGGTATTTGCCAGGGATGCCCCTGAGGCTTGCAGGGCGTTAATCTATGGCCATGTGATCCAGAGACAAATGGACCGAGCAGTTGCAAGCTAAACAAGCCCCAAAGCTTGCACTGAGTAAAGAGGTGTTTGTGGACAGAATCCCACTGAAGGCATGATTTGCTCAAACCCTTTCTGAATGGAGATGGAGAAGTGGAAGGGGAGGGGGTACATGGGAAGAGGGGCAGGACTTTGAGGAGAGGAAGGAGGGGAAACTGCGGTCGGTATGTAAAATAAACGAAAAAAAGTTATTTTTTTAAAAAGAGGTATTTGTGATCCAATCAGTCAGGAAACAAGAGTCTTCTTCATCCCAGGAATTCTGTGGAGACACCGAAGAATCCTGTTGTAACTGGATTGACTCTACACCTCCCTGCAGGAAATCTACTCTAGATCTACCCTGGAAAAGCTTCATGGACTTTGACTGACAAAGCCGCCCCTCCAGAGAGCTTCCAGCCTGCCAGAGCAATACCTACCGTGCTCTAGAGGTAAAACCTGTGACTCAGACCAGAGTGGGAAAACCACACCTGGTGTCCAATAAATTAACTCCAGATGTGCAGAGAAGCAGGAAAACCTGGAACTAGAGAAAAGCCAGCCAAGAGAAATACACATTTTTCTACATTATTAGATAAAATTGAGTCAATGTTTGAAAAATTCATCCACAAGCCAGGCACCAGCGCTAAAGGGACTAAGGTGAGAGTCATTTGAGGCCATGATTTTGATCCCTACCTGGGCAGCAGAGCACCTCCACCTCAAGGAAAGAACTAAAGTAAATAACATAAAAAGCAACAAACTAGAAGCGCTTTATAAATGAGGTCCACCAGACATTTTAAAAATAATAATTTCAATTTTATGTAGACCTTGATAGAAAGTGGGCAAGAGAAAAGGATGCACAAAGGAAGGCTATAATTCCAATTTAGGTGACAAATTAGTCAAGGAGAATTAGAAAAACGGACATTATAGATGGATCTCACTAATGAACATAGATGCAGGAGCCCAGAAGACTTGGCACTGGCGCTCACACAATGGCCCAGAGGGTCAAGGCACTGGCCACTAAGCCTGGTGTCTGACGTCAATCACAAGGAATACATGACGGGAGAAGAGAACCAGCTAACACAGTTTGGCCTCTGGCCACCACAGGTGTGGTCATGGCTCGCAAGTTCACAAACACGCATGCGATAAAAAGCAAATAAATGTCGTTTTAAAAATTTAATTAGAAAACAAAAAACCTGGAGCTCCTGAAATATTGTCATAAACTACAACAGGGACATCTGTCACTGTGACTCCTCACACAGCTGGGAAATGGAACATAGACATCCTCAACAGATATTAAAACACAAAACAAATAACAGCAAAAATTCAGTAGCCTTCCCAACCCACATATGTAAATCTCTGAGTGATATTTGAAAAAAATGACTTTTAAATCCCAGAAGACATCCGCTGAAACCCACCCAAATGTCACACTTGCCAGTGACTTGGGGAAAAAATGTTTCATCTATAGAAAATTTAGGACCATGCCAGAATGCCTGCCACCACTTCTGCTTAACTGTTACAGAGGTTCCAACCACACAGTAAGACAGGAAAAACAATAAACAAAGGGGGGGAGGTGTGTGTATGTGTGGAGAGAGAGAGAGAGAGAGAGAGAGAGAGAGAGAGGATAGTTACCACCCACTCTGTTTGTTCATTTACATAGATGCCAATTTATTTCCCACAAATCATGAATAAGTGCAAGGTTTTGGCAAGATCGTTATAAATCTATGTGTTAATATATACCAGGTCAGAGAATTAGAAACATTGTATGATACCATTTAAAATAATAACCAAACTATGAAGTACCTAAAGATCATCACTAGGGAGTTTATGAAATTTTCATGAAGAAAGGCTTTAAACTTTACCAAGATCTAAATAAAGAACTCTGACCTTTTCCTGTTTATTTTAGTGCATACGTAGTGTGTGTTCATGATGCCTAATGTAGGGCTGAGATCTACATTAGGTGTTTTCTTCCACCTTATTTTTTGAGATAGGGTCTCTCACTGAACCTGGAGCTCACCCATTCAGCTAGACTGGCCAGCATGCCCCAGGAGCCTTCCTGCCCCTATGTCCCCAGCACCTGGATTATAAGCAAGAACTGCCCATTCCCCAATGGTGCTGAGGATAGAATTAGAATTCAAGTCCTCATGTTTGCCTGGCACTAGCTTTACCAGCTGAGCTACCTCCCCAGCCTGAGCTATGACCTTTCGTGAAAAACAAAAATCTCAAAAATGCTGACTTTTATGTAAATCGATATAAACCATCAGTGTAATTTCAAATGATATCTTAATCTCTTTTATTAAACTTGGCAACTTCTAAAAATGTGTGTGGGAGAGCAAGATACTAGGAATGTCAGTGCCAAGTCTGAAGGGAAACAGACCATGGATTCACTGTACCCAGGGATATGATTTGGATATGGACTTCCCATGTTCAGTCCCTGTGATCCCAGCTTACTCTGCTGGGAGGTGATGGGGGGAAGGAATGGGGGGTCTTCCAATTTACTGGGGAAACCCTAGCCCCTCTCTTCTTCTCTCCTAAACATGAGGTAAAAAAGGGCTTAATTCACAGTGAACTCCTATGGTGATGTCTCAACACAGGCCCAAAGCGATAAGGTCATGCAACCGTGGAACCAAATTGTGAGCCTCACAAAACCTTCCCCTTTGTAAGGTGATTCTCTCAGATGTTTGTTGTAAAAACAGCTAACACATTTGGATTCAGCTACCTGAGAGCAACCATGACCTAAAAATATTAAATGGAAATTTGCAAAACTAATCAGTTTCTAAGTTGTAAATTTTGTAAGGTTTATTTATCATAAAAGCTTGAGTCCATATTTCCAACATCTATGTAAGAAGCCAGGCACACCTGTAACCCAAACAGGGAATTGAGGAGGTGGGTTACAGAGACAAAAGTGTCACAGGGGCTTGCTGGTCAACCAGCCTAGCTAAACCAATGGTGAGCCAGAGTCGGTGAGAAACTTGTCTCGAAAGAGTAAGATGGAGACTTTAGAGCTGGACACTCAAAGTCCTCCCCTGGCCTCTGCATCCTCTCTGCATGTGCAAACATGGGCACAACACCTGCACACACATGTGCACACACACATATACATAAATTAAAATATGTTTAATTTAAGAAAGGGTAGCTAGGGTAACATCATCATCACACCATACTCCAGAGGGGGTGGGGGGTGGTGAATTCTCTCAGAGGCCAAGAGAATGGGTCATTGTGCACAATGGAATGGACAGCTAATGTGCACAGTCATAAGGAAACTGAGCTGTCCCTGGGGGCTCCTGAGCCAGGGGACAGGACCCATGTTGGGGCATCGGAGGCATTGCTTGCTATTGGTGTCTGAGGGAGGCATGGGCCAGGATGCATCTGTATATTTCAGGCTTCTGCGTCAACATGGGACTGGACTCTGCACAGCAAAGGCAAGGAAATGCCCAATCCCTGTGGACAGTGGGTAGGAGACAGCCACGACACAATGACTGAGAATGCAGCTATGGATCTAACTTAATCCCCAGAGTCGTGTGCTAACAACATCTTTAGGATGAAGAAATGGACTATTCGTGGATTCATCATTTAATGGCTTATCACAGGAGCAACTTTAGTATAAAATCAAGCTCTCAACTTTAATATAAAATCAAACTCTCGACACACCTGTTCTGTCTTGAATGGGATAGTTTTGGCTGTCAGATGCAGTATAAGTCCTTCACTACAGCTAAGCAAAGGCAAGCACCATGCTCTTTGACTACGGGCCAAATAAGACCGTATGTTTTATGAGTTACATGGTCCCAGGTATTTCATGAAAGCTACAGAACTCGGATTAAGACACATGCAGAAGGTAGACAAATACATGGGGTAGGCACGAGCAGCAGATGCTCTTGGCCACCAAGGAAGGGTGAGACTCTACAGAGAACACAAGAGGGCCTCCCTGGCAACCTAGCAGCCTTTACCTAGGGATCTGTCTACTTTTTAGATAGGTCAGTGGGCTGATCCGTGTACACACAACCATGCCAGGGACACTGAAGAACATGGCATCGCCAGGTTTCTCTTCCTTAATACGAGGGGGAAAGACATCTGGAACGGGTTTTCTTCTTAACATAATTCAAAGCCAGTTCACACCCATGACTCCCACAGTGTGAGGAGGGAGACCTCAACCAACCATCATGCCTGCCAGTCACACTAAGACAATGAGAGAAAGGGCACAGCAGAGTCACCCAATGGTGAGAAAAAAGGGCCTGGATGGTTTCAGTGGTGCAGTGGCTGCTTGTGTGGTGCTCTTCCCAGGGCTTCCCAGGGTACCCCAAGAATCCTGAGGAAGGCGGGTGTGAAGCATAGGGCTAAATAGGAAACTTTGCCCAACCCCCACTGCTACCATCCGCCTCATAATCAGTAACATTACTGGGACCATCAGCAGGCAGCTGACTGCTTTCTTTTTTCCCACAAATATTAAAGAGCACAACCTTCAGGGCAGAGGCAGAGACCAAAACTCTGGTACTGGGTAGGTAACTTGGCAGCAGCCCCCCCATCCCCTGGGCCAGCCTACAAAGGGTCCTTGCCCCAGTCAGAGTCTCACTAAGAGAAAGCAGATGGATCGCGTACTCCTCTGACGCTGGGCCTCCCAAGTCCTGCATGTACCAACAAGGATTCCCGGGTCTATGAGTCCCGCAGATGAGCAAAGGGGGGAGCTGGAGTAAAGCTGCAGGAAACTGGCCACAGACAGAGCAAGCAGACCAAACCTCAGCTTTCAGGCGCTGGAAAGAGCCACCTTCAGCAATGAGAGAGCAGGATGCTCTGAGATAGAAGCAGTTGAAGCAGGCGAGGTGTTAGAGGCGAAACATGGGAAAGGGAGTATGCAGGATTTCAGACCAAGAACTGGAAAATGAACTCTAAGTATCGTCCACGAAGCAGAAAAGACAAGGATATTAATGTAGGGGAGAAGAGCAGTAACACGGGAATTAGAGGAAGAAAGGAGTGAAAAGGTGGGAGGGCTGTGAACCTCCAAATAAGGGACCTGATCCCCACTGAGACCTATCCAAATGCATGGTAGATTCCCGTGGAAAACGAAGATTCCAGAAGGACAGTTACAGGTGAAGGCACAGGGACGCCCAGGCCTGTGATGTCATAGCATCCCAAGTTCAGAGGAAATGACTCAGCAGGGGGTGAGGATGGAGCAGAGCCCCTCACAGTCATGCGTCATTTTCATTAAGTCTCCAAAGGATGTGCCCCAGCAAAGCAAGATAGAAAAGCATAAACAGACTGCCAAGGGGGCCAAGAATCAAAGACTCAATTGATGCAACCAACTGACAGATGGCCAGAGGGAGGTGGCTTCCAGGCCTGGGGTGTCAGGAAAGAGGGGACTCAGCAGAGCTGCGGAACCCTGGAGACAAAAGAAACCCATTTAATTTAAAAAAGGAAGAAAGAAATAGGGAGGGAGGGAGGATGGGAGGAAGAGAGGGAGGAAGGGAGGGATGGAGGGGGAAGGGGGGAAGGAGAGAGAAAAGAAGGAAGGAAGGAAGGAAGGAAGGAAGGAAGGAAGGAATCTGAGGTCTAGAGAAAAGAAAAAAAACCTAATCAAGAAAGTCTTGCCAGGGCTGTAGAGATGGCTCAGTGATTAAGAGTCCTGGCTGCTCTTCCAGAAGACCTGGGTTCAATTCCTAGCACCCACATGGTGGCTCACCATCATCTATAACTCCAGTTCCAGGGACACCCTCTTCTGGCTTCCTGAGGTACCAAGCATGCATGTACAGACATACACGCAAACAAAACACACATACACATAAAATTAAATTTAAAAATATATATTAAAAAAAGGAAACCCTGCAGAAGCACAGAAGTAAGGCACAGGCAGCAAAACTCCAGGCCAATGCGTCTCCATGCTCCTCCATGCCCTGTCCCATGCTGGGGACCTGCAGCCACAGTGACCCTAGACCAAGAAGCAGCCAGAAAGTGAAAGCCAATCATACGAAGCAGCTGAGTCCCCACCCCCAGGGAAGCAGCCTCAGAAAGATGCCCACTGGCCCAGTCTCTTACTCTCTTACTTTGAACGGGTGACAGATGGGACAGGCAGCTGAGATCCCTGGGAAGGTGAGTAGATTTGGGGAGTCTGGGCACCCCTCTAGCACATTTCTGGGCATCATCATCCCCAGAGGCCAGCTCAAGGAGAGGGGACCATAGGGACAGTCAGGGGCTGTGGTAATCCCTAGAGTTCCACCCAAGGGAAGGATGTCTTCCCCAGACAGCCTCAAAAATTTGCAGACCTAAGACCACCCCAGTCCAGTAGACAGTGTAGCAGCTGCTTACCCTGGGCTTTGGAAATCAAAGATGGTACTCACTAAGTCTTACTGAAGGGTAGGAGGTGACACTATGCTGCCCCCTGAAAGGGACAAGGAATAGGAATATAAGAGAAAAAGGAAAGACAGATGGGAGGGGTGGGAGGCAAACAGAAGGAACTAAAAGAGCAGCAATTGTTGGAGACTGGAAAAGTCAAGCATGACTTCTCAGGAGCCTCAGTGTCTGCATCTGAGTAATGGGCATGCTACCACTTCTTCACTGAGGAATATCTGAGAATATCTGATCATGGAATCCACACAATGGCACAGTGCAGTTTATGTCATATAAATGTCCTCTGTTTTCTTCCTAGCCACAAACCTACAGGAGAAAGGTAGGTCTGCCTCCTTCATGCTGGTGACTTACAGCAAGCTTTCTGAAGGAGGCAGTATCCAAGAGGCCTTTCAGGAAGATCTAGGGCCTGGAAGAGGACGATTCAGAGAAGAGTCAAAAAAAAAAGCAGGGACCCAGGGATGCTGAATGTATGTATGTCTACACACGTGTATGTGTGTACGAGTGTGACCTGTGCAGACGTGTACATATGTGATCGTGCCATAGTGTGTTTGTATCTGGTGTGTGTGGTCCCAGCTACATGAGGTAAATGTGGGGAAGATAAAACCCTCAGGGTCTTGATGACCCTGACTGCTCCTGTGGCCCCTCCCCTTGAGCTGACCTCTGGTCTGTCCCAGTGTAAAGTTAGTGGTACCCAGGAAGTCCTAGATGGATGCCAGAACTCCTACTCTGTCTCTCCTGCCAGTGACCCTTAGATGGGCCACAGTTGCCTTCCTCACCTATTTCCAGCTCAAGCCAGGATGAGGGGTCAGCAGGAACCAGGATTGAAGGACACTGCCAATCTGAGCAAGAGATACATAGCTACATAGTGCCCCTGATTCTAATCCCCCACCTGCTTCTAGAACCAGGGCTGCCACTGCTGCCGGTTCCTGGCATTGGGCAGGGGCTAAGAAGGATACCCAGGTAAGTGGATGTGAGTCCTGAAATCCGAGCAAGAGATGGCACACAGGGGGACCTCCAGACCACCTGTATATCTTGGCCTGCCCATGCCACACCCAGGATTAGATTGAATGTAGGGTATAAATTTAGGCTTTGCTGAGGGCAAACTCAGGAACTAAGTGTCAGCGGGCAGGACTGGGATAGGTACTCCGAGGAGTGAGGAGGGCCTTTGCTGCTGGCCTCGGCTGAATCTTCTAGCCCTGCAATGTCCCCACCTTCACCAAGGCAGGCCTGGCTCAGCCAGCCTTGAGTCACCAAGACCCGGGGGGAAGGGCAGTCAGTCGGTCAAGTGTGGATCCAGGACCCTGGCTGGGCTCAGGAGTAGAGCAACAAACACTAGGACATCAGGAGGGCCTGGGGAGTCTCTCACTGCTTCTGCTGATGGCCATGGGAAGCTCTGTCCTTGGGCCTAGAGCCCTGGTTTTGCCCATAGGGAACGTGTGGACCTCTGCACATTGCAAATCACACATTCGTCTGCCAGCTCAGTGATCCAGGCCCGTCACTCTCCACTGAGTCCCATTCCCGTTCTTGGAGAGATGAGCTCTGCCCAAAGGCTTGGCCAGAGTACCGTTTTTGTGCAGGATGATCCTCCTTGAATAATCTTGTCCTAGGCTTTTGCTGGGGCTGGTCAGGTTCACCTGCTAACCTGTCTTTGCTGCTCCCCCAAAACCCAGCACAAAGCCCATAGGAGTATTGCCCAACATTTGCAGAGCACACAATCAGCATAAGAGACAGAAAACTGGGCACAGAACAGGCTGGATCCTGAGACATCCCCTCCTCACCCCACTGGCCTGGACCTGGATACCACTCAGCCATTCATCAGTTTTGGCTTTGTGAAGAGCACAGGCCTCCACCTGTCTGAGGCTAGTGCAGTCTGCAGGTTCCATGCTCCATCTGAGTAGGGCATTAGGGGGCATGGCAAGAGAGGCATCCAGCCTGAGCGATGCCCAGTGGGGGATCCCCCACGGTCATATGGCAAGCTCCCAAACAGGGACGTCCTAAGGCAATCTCTCTGACTCATGGCCCACAAATCAAGGACAACCTATCCTTCAGATCCATCCTCACTACAGGAGGAAGCAACTAGTTGGGATCACTGCCTTGGAAACAGGGCCCTCCCAGGCTTCACACCCAGAGGACACAGCCCTCTGCCAGAGAAGACTTGAATGTTGACTCCACCCACCAAAAGCAAGGAACCTCCAGAGGACCAGATTTGTGCAGAGCTAGAGCAGACTTGAGGTCTGCCTTGGACCCTGCAGCACCCCTCATCCTGGTGTCCTGCACGTGCCCTGCCCTCCCGCTCCTCACAGCCTAACCAGGGCAGGTGGCCAGCCACACCTGCAAAATGGCCGCCGCAGGTGCGTCCCCAGCCCCCCCNCTGCCTCCTTAGACAGAGGCGCTTGGCACGTTGCCCTGGCAGCCGCCTTCGGCCAGCTCGGTGTGACCATGTCTTCCGCAGGAGCCTGCGCTGAGTCTGTGGGTCCCCGGGATTGGACTAGCACCAGCCCTGAGCGCAGCAGGAACTCTCCGCACCTCCTCCTCCCGCAGCCGCGTGATCCAATCCGCTTACTCTAGCAGGCCTTTAATCCCAGCAATGCGTCCCCTTTTAGGTAGGCTAGCCTCTGGGGGACGGTCCTCTGGCCTCTGGGAGAAAGTCCCCATTTCTGGGGACGTGGGCGCGCATCGGGTCCGCGCCCGGGCGACGTCGCGCCGGCGCCCAGCAGGCCCCATGACTTGGCAATCCCTCTCTCCCCCTCCCCCTCCCTCGCCTGCGGCCCCCATCAGCCTGCACCTCACTGCACCGTAGACCCTTCCTCTCCCTCTCAGCCCGAATGCGGTCCCTGCCCCTTCGGGAGCAGAGGGCGGTGGCCTTCCCCTAGGAAGCAGTAGGAGCAAGGAGTGGCTTAATGAGGGAGTGCGAGGGTCTTCGCTGGCAATGTTCCTAGAGTCAACCAATGCTAGACGCCTGAGGACCTCTATTAGGCCAGACGACGCGTCCCTCGGCCCCCTCCCTCCAGCCGGGGGCCACACCTGTTACTGGGGCGCTGGCTTAGTAGCCTCTAGGCGTGTCAACGGGTGGTTCCTTCCGCGCTGTCTTTCTGGAAGGGAAACGGGGTCTCTGGAGGGAGGGGCATCGGGAGCAATAGGAGTGATGGGCAGTCACCTAGTGCACCTTAAGCCGGTGGCCTGGCCGTGGCGCCGCATCCCCCGCCCCGCCCGCCTGCCTGTTTTGCTGTCGCCGCCAGCATCTGCCCTCCCCCACCCACCGGGGACCAGAGCGGCTGCCCCGTGCACCTTCCCCTAGGGCCTAGATCTGCAGCCGCGCCCGATCCGGACGCCCCGCAGCCTTATCCTGGTCCCTACTCCACATCTCTGCTTCCCCTCCCCCGCGGATCCATCGCATCCCTCTGGGTAGCCTCTCTGCAGTGCAGGGATACAGGGGAAAAGGAGTCTGTAAATAAATCTGCTGGTCCCTCTCGCTGGCGACCTCCGCCCACATGGGCCAAGGGTCGCGCGACAGCAAAGGAGTCTTTTCTGAGGGCCCTGAAAAGCTTCGCAGGGAGCACCAACACCCCTGAATTCGCCTCTTTGTTCTTCGAAGAGGCGGAGGAAGGTCGGGGGAAGGGAAGCCACAGCTCCAAGCCCGCGCTTCGGACTGCAACAAGGACATTGGCGTCGGCCCGGAATCCATCACCCGATGCACACTTAGTGCGGGTGCCGGATGCTACAGACAGGTGCGGCATGATGAACGCGGAGGATGAACGCGGATGGTGACAGGCCGGGTGGACGGTAGCCTTACCTCTCAGGCGTCACTGGCGGCGGCCCCGCATGGGCATTGGCATCGGCGAGGGTCCCCGAGCCTGGAACTGATGCTGCTTGCTGGCTGCTCCTGGTGCTGTGACGGTGGTGCCGCGTGACGAGCTCCGTGCCCCCGGCCCGGCCCTTCCCGGGCCCCTCCCGATGCGCTGGTTGGCTGCGCGCTGCGTCCAAGCCTCAGCAGCCAGCTGGTTTGTCGCGCGGGGAGAGGGACGGGCGTAGCGGCCGCAGAAGAGATGAGGTTGGAGCGGGAGGGGGCTGGGGCTGGGCTGTGACATCACCAGTGAGGGGTGGGGGACAGACGCCCTGATTCGGTTGCAGCAGCCCCTAGCTCAGCACTGCCTTTCGCTCCCAGAGAGGGGCTCTGTAGCGCCCAGCTGAACCAGCCTGCAGACTCCTTACTGTTTTCAATTGAAATCATAAAAACTGTAAAACATCCACCTGCTGGGCCCGGGAACATCATCACAGGTGCATCGTAGGGGAAAAAAAGAACCCACTGGGTGTGGGGTTGGGGTGCTTCTTTCACTAAAGAAGGGCGGGTTAGGGTTCTGGACTCCAGAGAATTAACAGGTGAGTCTTAAAATCGCTTCTGGTGCCTGGGCCAGATCACCAGAGGAAAGTCAGAGCATTGTAGGGCGTGCTGCTAATAGGATGACGCCACAGCCGGCGGACTGACCCGCACATCCTTCCCTCAGGTGTAGACCTCCATCCTTGTCCCCCTATTCCATGGGCTGTCATCACACACTGTCACTCCGGTCTGAATTCCCTGGACCTCAACCCGCATGCTTCCCTAGGTCTTCAATGGCAAACCCAGCCTTCAAGGACTCGCCTCTGTTTTCCTTTTCAGTCGGGGTTGACTGGCAGCTCGATGCACATGGGGCCAACCGCAGCCCA
This sequence comes from Ellobius talpinus, assembly GCA_001685095.1. NCBI lineage: Eukaryota > Metazoa > Chordata > Mammalia > Rodentia > Cricetidae > Ellobius > Ellobius talpinus. The sequence goes on from LOJH01001585.1 coordinate 33,002, forward strand.
GGACTAACTCTAACAGGGCCTATGGTCAGCTCACCCACCAGGACTCCCCGCACTGCGGTGGTGGGTGAGATGACTTCATACGACCATGAAACTAGGGCTCCAGGCTTCCTCGCCAAAGAGCCCCTGCCGGCAACATCCCTGACTCCTGGCTGTTGGTGGGCGCTCTAAGTTGTTAGCCATTTAATCCACAGCAACCTGAGGGAGGCAGTGCTCCACCTGTAAGCAGCGTGGCCCAGACCCTCCATCTTCTGGTAGATACTATACCCACTCCCACCCCGCCCCTCAAAAGCCAGGGAAAAGCTTCCCGCTTCCCTTCTTGTTCTCCAGTATTACCTGGATAAGATACGGGACAACTATAGACAATATAGCTAATAGGCAGCTGATCTTCAAGGATGTCAGGACCAAAAAGTCATGGTGATGATGACTCCATCTTTGCTTGTTATTCCGGGCAAAGTCTACAGCTCTCCAGGCAACTGAGCTTTTTCTAAGCATTCATTTCTTTGAGTTTTTGAGTTGCTAACATGTGGTTTAAGAAGGTATACTGTCCATCACAGTGGGAAAATGTGCTCCTGAGAGGACATTAGCAGGAGCATGAAGCAGCCGGTCACATCATGTCCACAGTCACATCACGTCCACAGTTGGGAAGCAGAGAGAGATGACTGCTGGGTCAGATTACTTTCTCTGTTTTATTCAATTCGGGACCACAGCCCATGAGATGGTGCTGCCCACATTTAGGGATTTTCTCCCCTCAATTAAGCCTTTCTGTAAACATCTCATTGACAAAGTCCACGTTGTGTCTCTTGGTGATGTTAAATCCAGCCAGATTGACAATGAAGACTGACCACCACACTGTTGGTCTTATACCTATTGTCTCTGGATCTCTTTTTTTTCTATTATATATATGTGTGTGCGCATGTATGTATATATATGGTCACAATATCCCTGTAATATATATGCATGCTATATACATATATACATACATATGTGTATATATACATATATATTTCTTCCATTTGGTGTGTGTGGTATGCATTTATGAGTGAGACCACATGTGTGTGCAAGTACATTGTATGTGTGCACATGTATGTAGCAGCCAGAGGCTGACACTGTGTCTCTTTCTTGGCCTCCCACCTTATGTATTGAGGCAAGGTCTCTCATGTAAACCCTGTGCTTGCCAATTTGGCAAATCTATCTATCCAAGTCTATCCAGATATTCCTGCCTCTGTCTCCCAAGCAATTCCATTGCAGATGATCTACCATACCTACCCAGCATTGACACAGGCCCTGGGGATCTGAACTCTGGTTTCTTGTGCCTTCAAAGCAAACACCCATTGAGCCATTTTCCCAGGCCCATTTCTTCTTTTCAACGTTTTTAAACTTTAAAAAGAAGTCCAACTTTAGTTTTGTGAATCTTCGCGGTTTCCCCTTTTATTTTACTTATTCCTGTCCTCGCCTGTTATTCCCTTCATGGGTCTTTACATTCTGTTTGTGGCTCCCTTTAAGCCATCAGTATTCTAAGATTTCAGTTCTATTTAAAGCTACAGAACTCCTTCTAAAGTCCTACCCTGGACTGAAATAACAAATTTGATCGTGTTTTCATGATCATTCAGATCTAAAAGTTCGTCTCCCCAATGACTTCTCAAATAATTTTACTTTCCAGAAGTGTTTGTAATCTTTTTGTTACCACCTTCCAATTAAACCTCATTACATTACAAAGTATGTTTGGTCAAAGTTCTGGCCAGAAGTATATGTCTGTGTGTGCACCATGTGAACTCGGGAGCCTGAAGAGACAAAACGGGGCATTGGATCACCTAGAACTGGAGTTTCAGAGGGCTGCAAGCTTCCATGCTGGTGGTGAGAACTGAAGCCTGGTCCTCTGCACACAGTCAACACTCTTAACAACTGAGCCATTTCACACTCTTAACAACTGAGCCACTTCAGACCCTGGTAGTTTGTTGTAGTTGTCATCTGTTTGTTTAGGGGGGGTTGGTTTTTTGAGACAGGATTTCTCTGTGTAGCTTTGAAACCTGTCCTAGAACTCACTCTGTAGACCAGGCTGGTCTCAAATTCACAGAGATCCACCTGCCTCTGCCTCCCTAGTGCTGGGGTTAAAGACATGTGCCACCACTGCCCAATTTTTGGAACTTTTAAGTCTACTTTGTTTCAATCTTTAATTCTAACTTAATTCACTATAATAATCAGTTGTATCAAAAACCCTGTTTTAACACCATATTTAAAATGGTCGTTAATTCAGAAGTGTTCTCCTTTATCTCATTGAATAATCTGAGTTTTTTTCTACTGAATTACTCTCACTTTTATTCCATGGAAATTGCTTCAAACTTAAGACTCATTTTGATTTATCCCATATTCCAGTTTAAATTTTTCTTTAAAAATTATATGTATATTTGAATGTATGTACACATTTGTGCAGGTGACTTAAGAGACCAGAGGAGGGCATCGGATTCCCTGGAGATTACAGGTCATTGTGAGCCACCCAGTGTGGCTGCTGGGAACTGAACCCAGGTCCTCTGCAAGAGCAACAAGTGTTAACTGCTTAGCCACCTCTCCAGCCCCAACAAACCTGCTTTGTGTGCTTGTTTGTTACTATAATAAAATATTTGTTGGGTGGTTGTAGTCGGAGGCTGCTTGTTCATTTCCCAACTGCCTGGACCCAAAATAATCACACAGAAACTCTATTAATTACAATACCACATGGCCTATTAGCTTATACATATTTCTAGCTAACACATCTTAAATCAACCCATCTCTATTAATCTCATCACCAAGTTTCCGGCAGGCTCCACAGGGGCATCTCTCTCCTGTGGTGGCTACATGGCTTCTCACTGATTCCACCATCTTTCTCCCAGCATTCAGTTCAGGTTTCCCACCAAGCTCTACTCTGCCCTATCACAGGCTAATGCAGCTTCTTTATTCATTAACCAATAAAAGTAACACGTATACAGAAGGCCCTCCTACATCAGGTGGTGGTGGCACACACTTTTAATCCCAGCACTGGGAGGCAGAGGCAGGTGGATCTCTGTGAATTTGAGACCAGCCTGGTCTACAGAGTGAGTTCTAATATTTAAACAATGGACTTATAGAAGGAAAAATTCACCAGTAGCGGACAACTCTGGAGGTCCCAGGCCCAGTTGGGGGGACTGACTCCTGCGCCTTGGCCCTCTGGTGAGGGCTGCAGATCCATGTGCTGGAGCAAAGTGTTAATCCCACTGCCTTAAGGGTCTCCCACTGGGCCCCACCTTCTAGAGATCCATGCCCTCTCCCCACAGTGCCACCGGGGTCAGTTGTTTGTCTGGGACATCCAGGTGCAGAATACAGGACTCACGCACCTACGGTGGATGCCATGTTCTCAGTGTTCACTTTCTGGACATCACCTTGGTGTCCTTCCCCATCGCAGGCACTGCTGAGTCTGTCTAGATTTACTGTTTCGGCAGAAACACATTCTTCTTCCCCTGAATTCTTGCTTTAAACAGCAGATGCACATTCTGAAATACTTGACCCTCTTACTGTCTTACTCTCCGTGTTTGCTTTGAGACTGGGTTTCCCTCAGCCCTGGCTGGTCTAGAATCTTCTATGTAGCAGAGAATGACCTTGAGCCTCTGATCTCCTTGCCTGGCTCCATACTTCTTGAATCTTTTTTTTAATCTACATTACTTATGAAATGTAAAGTATTCTAACATGGATCCTGGCTGGAAATTATTCTGAAGCCTCAGGAGGCAGGAGGATTGCAATATTTCCAGGTCAGCCTAGGCTATACAGGGAGTCCCAGGCTAATTTGGCTACGGAGTATGACTTTACCATATATGCACACAAAGACTTTTACAAAGGTGGAGGCAGGGCAGAAACACTGCCGACTGGATACTCAAAGAACATAGAAACATAAAATTAGAACAAAAGAGAAAACAGATTTAGAGTTAGAGAAACACGCTATACAAATAACTTGAAAATACGTATGACGTGAAGAGTTTTGTGAATAAATCAACTGAAGCTCAAACAGATGAGCCTCATGGAGGAAATGGACGCATTCACAGAGAAGCACCCCACAGACTTGGCCAGGAGAATGTCACGCTCTTTCAATCATAAAAATAGTCGAGAACCTTCTGGTGCTGATGAAAGTGACTTATACCTCCAAAAAGGAGGATGCCCATAAAACCCCTTTGTGAAGTCAGAACGACGATGATGCCTGGTGGGGAGGCCTTAGTGACCCCCACCGGGTTTCTGGGAATGCTAACACCATAATAACACCATGACTGGGCAGAATCCAGCTACAATACATGCCACACTATGGCTAAATCTTGGGACTGAGTTGATCAAGCCTAGGGGATGTAGCTAAGCAAATCTTTATCTACCTTGGATAAAGCCCTGGCTTCATTACTCAGTACAAAAAGAAATAAGTATCTCCTCTGGGGAAGGCTAACCCTCCTCTTCTACTAGGGAAAAGAGAAGCTGCATAGGGTTTCACTGGACAATTTCAGCTTGGAACAACCTGGGCAGAAGCCAACCCAACCCTCAATCAATTGTGTGACCTCCACAGGTGCTCAGCCCCTGGGCTAGTCCTTCTCTGCTGATGGGAAAAGGCCACCCTCAGGCAGCTGCATAAGAAGCAAAATGAATTATCACATATGAATGCTGAGCTTGGGTCTGGGCACACAGCAAAAACCATGTAAACAAGGCTTATAATAGTGAGACAGCAAAATAACTCCCATTAGCATAGGAATGTGAACTCTTGCTTCAACTCAAATATCAACCCATATAATTAGAAAAAATAAGAAAATGTGACATGAGAATATATTTATATCCATCTCTGTCCACCATAGTTTCTAAAATTCTTATAATTTATTGAGTATAGGACCATCTTTTGTTCCATATTTTTCTCCCAGATCAAATCTTTGGTTCCAAGACCTGGATTCTCTTCTTGAGCCTTCCAGGACAGTGGAATGTCTTTTGCTCCAATGAGTACAATTTGGTTGGCTCCTGAATAGTTTCAGGCCCTAGGTTTGTCATGAAAAGCTTAAGCCATGCTGGGAGCTGAAAACCTTCAACCTCACCACCTTATCTTTGAGGATAAAGAGGCTAAAGGTGAGTTGATAGTGAATCACACCTACTAATGAAGACAATGGACTGAATGTTGCTCCCACCCTATTTAATACCTGTTTCAGGTATTCTGTTAGGTCATCCAGATAGACTTAACCCTCAGTGAGATAATATTAAGAGGTGGAATCTTGCCAGACAGTGGTGGCTCATCACTTTAATCCCAGCACTTGGCAGTGGCAGGTGGCTCTCTGTGAGTTTGAAGCCAGTCCCAGTCTGGTCTAAAAAGTGAGTTCTAGGATAGCTGAAACTACACAAAGAAACCCCTATCTTGGATAAAACAAGAGAGTGGGCGTGGAAGAGTCTTAGAGAATTGGGTCAGAAGAGAGGAGCCCTCATGAATGAGATTCTTGCTTGGTACCATTGAGCATGAAATGCCCCCACAGGTGTCTCTGTTTGAATGTTTGGTTCTCGAGCTGGCTTGGGAGGTTGTAGAACCCAATGAAAGAGGGTTCTAGCTAAAGGAAGTGGGACACTGGTACAGTGATATTTTATTTATGTTTTAATAAATAAAACTTGCCTGAAGATCAGAGGGTAAAACTAAGCCATAAGAGGCCAGGCAGTGGTGTCATACACCTTCAATCCCAGGATTTGGGGGACAGAGGCAGATAGATCTCTGTGAGCTCAAGGCCATCCTGGGCTACACAAGATCAGTGTAGAAACAGATCCAGGTGCTGGTGGCTCACACCTTTAATTACAGTCCTAGGGAGTCACGCCTTAAATCCCAGCAGTAAAGGAGAATATAAAATGGGAGGAGACAGAGTTTGAGCTCTCTGTCTGCAGTTTTCCCAGCCTTGGTGGAAGTAAGCCTTTTCTAGTGGCTTGGTTGTTTTGCTTTTCTAATATTCAGGCAAGCTTTATTTATTAAAACATAAATATCACTATACACTGGGGTGTGCCTTGAGCCTTGGAACCTGCCTTGTTTCTTGTCTGCTTCTAGGTTCTGGTTCCACTGAGACCTGGCCACAGACTTCAGTCACCAAGGAGCCACCCATTGGCATGCCTTCCCTGACATGTATTCCCTCAAACAGTAAGCCAAACCAATTATTTTTATTTTTCCTAGCTTATCGGGAGGTTCTAGCGAGAGATCACAGCCTATAACATGTCCTGCACTGAAGAAACATCTTTCTTTTCAGGGAAGGCTGTCCCACTCAGCTGAGCACAAGCCTTCTAGAGGGACATGCAGAGTAGTAAGGGAGGCCACCTAGTCAGTCAGATCAGCTGAATTAAGCATCATGAACAATGAGATGACAGATGTCACAACTAGATGGCCATTATCTATATCTTTCTTTCTTTAAATTGCTGTTGTTGGCCATTTGGCCACAGGGATGAGACATGTAACCAATACGGTGTCCATGTGAGAAAGATCGAAGAAGTATCTTCCACCATGAGGAAATCCCCATACGTGAGGGTCAGGCTCTCATCTGACACAATGACTCTTTTGACATTCCTATCTCAAACTTCCAGTCCAAAACCAAGAAGAAAAAGAATGCTCTGTTTATAAACCACCCTGCATAAGGTACACTGTCCTGGCACCCCAGACAGATCAAGAGAGGAAGCCTCCACAAAAGTTCCTAAGACACAGGACTGGGGAGCTTACAGAATGGTAAACAAATCCATGAGTCAGAAGGATGGCCCACCCTAGTTCATGGGGCAGGAGCTCCTGAACCCAGGACTGTTCTAGACTCACCTATGGCCTCTTTACCTGGCTTTTTACCATGTCCTATTAACACACAAGTGAACCTCTATGTTGCTCTGAATCCTGTGAACTGTCAGAGAAAATTACCAAGGCTCAAGAGAGCAGTCGGGAGCCCTTGGTTTACAGCCAGGTCAGAGTTTGTGGGGATTCACTCTGGCTTAGGTAATCCATGACAGCTGAGCTGTGGGCCACTTGGCTGGTGGCAGGCGAGCTGAAGAACCATTTGATGTAGGGTGATCTCACCCCTACAGTTCCAGAGATATTGGCTATGAAGAAAAACACAGGGGTTTTTTCCTGTTTAAACACAGGATAAAAATATCAGGAAAGCAGCAGCAAAATTGTTATTGTCAGATGACGTGATGATCTATCTAGAAAGCTTAATTGACAAGTGGAAAGCTATAAGAGACAGTGAGTTTGATGCAGTTATTTGTGACTATAGAAAAGAGTAAAAAGCCACAAAAACTTAGTGAAAATGTACAGTGGTGTGAAAAGGTAGGACTCCCCCAAGTTAAAAATACAGGTGCAATAGACTCCCTAATAAAATAGCAGCAGATGTTTACATGGGAAAAATAATGCAAAAATATCCTGATGAGGATTTGCCACTCATATGTCAAATCATAAGCCAGGTGGGATGACATGCGTTGTCATCCTAGCCTTAGGGAAACAGAGGCAGGAGTATTGCTGTAAATTTTAGTTCAGCCTGGTTTACACAACCAGCTCTCTAGGACAGCTAGGGCTACAAAGAGACAGCTTGTCTCAAAAACACCTAAACGTTATGAAACTCTGATAGTTACAAAGATGCCAGCATGAAGAACATCAGATGTGCATGATGAAGGTATCGTTTGGGGGAGTGGGTGGGACTGTATGAAGATATAAACCTGGATTCTGCCTGACACTTGACAGTGAGCTACATCTCTGGCAAGAACATTTAGAGAGTTGGATGGAGTAGAGAACACAGGATATAGCATGGAACCTGGACTCTCTAAAGAAGATAGATGGGCGGAAGGGGAAAAAATGCCTGAACATCTATTTAACCCAGCCAAGAACAGAATCCAAAAGGTCACCCCACACCAGAAAGACCATTTCAACACATACAAAGGTGACAAGATTTTCCTAATTGTAAGAAAAGACTGCTCAGGTCAACAGCAAGCAAAACAACAATACATGTAATCCCCAGACAAATGGACAAAGACTGAGATGGGTCACTTACGTAAAGAAAATAGATGAATACCAGACAAAAAGACCATCACAGAGAAATTCGGATCAAAACAGCAAGATCTATATGGCCTCTGGGGATGAGCATGTCTAGTGACGTTCAGCAGAGCCAGCTGTCTGTCACTGTCACTCCAGGACACTCCAGTGGTGCCATTCTCCTAGAGGAAGCTTGTCAAGATACATATGCATTTAAACTGTGCTTGCACTTGCTCCCTGCTCTGTGCCTCTTCTCTATGCAAAGATTTCCCTGAGTAGACAAGAATATGTGCCACAGTTGATGCAAAAATGGAGCTGATGGAGTGTTCATCATCAAGTGGCTTGACGAAGTGGGGTGGCATCCCCAAAGCTGCCGATAAGAGTGTGTGTATGTGCTGACAGCATATGATGATGTAGAAAGATGGCCAGATGTTCTAGTTTTTTCTCTGTTGCTGTGACAACCAGCGTGACCGAAAGCAATAAGGAGAGAAAAGCGGTTTATTTCCATTTACATAATGAAGGGAACTCAGGGCAGGAACTCAAGACAGGAACCTGGACATAGGAAGTGAAGCAGAGGCCACAGAGGAACGCTGCTTACTGGCTTGCTCCTCATGGCTTTCTCAGAGTGTTTTCGTATACAACCCAAAACCTCCTACCCAGGGGTGACACTGCCAACATCTGGCTGGGCCCTCCCACATCAATCATTGTTCAAAAAAGCTTCATGGATGTGCCCACTAGCCAGTCTGATTGAGACATTTTCTCAATTGAGGTTCCTCTTCCCAGATGACTATAGTTTGCATTAAGTCGATCAAAACTAACTAGCGCACCAGGATGTTTTGATGAATTATTTAGAGTCAGGTATTGTAATGATCTGTTCTGTGAATAGGTAACCTTGCTTCTGGGTTTTTAAGGTTGGCAAAATTACAGAACCTGCTGGGAGTGAGGGGTGGCAATCTTTATTTCACTTTTTAAATAAATAATCTCCCTCTGTCTGCTGTTTGAAGTTTGAAGTTTTGTTCTGATATAACACTTTCTCACCAGCAGACTTAAGAGTACTGACGAAGGCAAATAATTCTTTAGTAGTATTCTGAGTTTACAGAGCTAAAACAGTCTTCCAATAAAACAAGACAAAGTTTCAAATGTCTTGCTAGAGATTCAGACATCTAGATAAAAATCAAACCATGATGAACAAATAATGGGTTGAATCATATGAAATTCCTGGTGTCTAGGGTCTGTGATTGTATACCATGAGGTTCAACCACTCAGCATCCCTTAGTTGCTGGTCTGTAGTTCTTTGTGTAGGTTGAGGCATGAGGGTTCTTCTCCATCTACTTCAATGTCTCTATTGTTGTTGTCCTTGTTCAACCCATGCTTGGGCAGTCACATGGGTGAGGGTGTGGTGACAACATCTGGTATCCATAGGAGACTTAGTCTCAGAACTAACTCCTGATCCCCTGGCTCTTACAATCTTTCTGACCCCTCTTCTGCCATTATCTCTGAGTCTTAAGTGCAGAAGTTATGTTGCAGATGTATCCTTTGGGACAGAGTTCCACAACTCTGCATTTTGATTGGTTGTGGGTTTCTGTAATGTTCTCCATTTGTTGTGAAGAGAAGTTTCCTTAATGAGAGGTGAGTATAAGGACAAATACTTAGAATGTATAGTTCTGGGTTGTACCTTTTTAGCAAAGTGGTGGTTGTATGTTTTCCTCCAAGATCCATGACTTTACTCACCCTGGAGAGTTGACTAGGTGTCTGGTACTAGAATGATTTTCCTCTCACTGAGCCGGACTTATGACTTTCTAAACACAAGCAACAACACAAAAATAACACAGGCTAATATGGATGGGGTGGGGTGTACCCTGGAGGCCACTGCCCTACAAAAGAACTACAGACTACTAAGAAGGCCAAGAGCAGGAGAAATAATCTTCCCCAGGAAAGAAGATAGCAATTGTTTATTCAATACCAAATGATCATATCTGTAAACATAAATACACATACAGACTAAACAGGTTGTATTCTTGTATTTAGTAGTGTGTGTGTGTGTGTGTGCGCGTGCGCGCTCCGTTAAGCGGTGTTCCTCTGTAACCTTTGCTTCAGTTCCTACATCCAGGTTCCTGCCTTGCGTTCCTGCCTTGCGATTCTGCCTTGACTTCCCTTTGTGATGTCCATACACACACACACACAACAACAACAACAACAACAATAAAAACAACACTTAATGAGAACAGAGGCCATAAATTTGAAAGAGATAGAGGTAGTATAGTACTGGGAGGGTTTGGAAGGAAGAAAGGGAAGGAGAAATAATGTAATTGTATTATAATATAAAAGAAATTAATAAAACTTTAAAGGTTCAACCACGTGTCAGAATAACAGGTCATCAGAAGAGCCCAAGCTCCCAGTCTGAAAGGAACAACCCTCCAGAGGTTGCCGACCAAGGGAAAGTCAAACATGGAGGTTCTGCCCAAGCTGAGCCCAGGGATGGGGAGAACCGAGGCACCCAGACAGCTGTTGCTCAGGTCTGGGGGGAAAGGGGGAAGCATTCAGGCATTAAGTAGACATGGGAATGGGAGGTCTTACCCAGGTTAGCCTAAGGGAAGACCAGCTGGGCATCTTGCTAGGCGGGTCAGGAGGCGGGCCTGCGCCCTGCAGAGCAAGGGGTGGGGGCTCAGAAAGATCCCTGGAGTTTAAGAGTATAGACAATGAAGACGCTGAAATAGTATTTGACTTAGAATGCAAGAAAAACAAAAAAAAACTAACGTAGAGATCAAGGAGAACACAGTCATAGTGAAGAAGACAGCTTAGCTGTGAGGTCCCAGCCTTGGGTTTAGCCCGTGTATCTGGAGCTTGAGAGGATACTGGCGACTCCAGCCGGTACCACCACCAGGCTCTGCCTCGAGCCACACCTCTGAAGCCACGCCCCACAGGAGGCCTGGTTGCCATGGTAACCTCTTTGGTACTTGCTAGACTCCCTGCCCCGCGGCTCTGAGCGACTGTGAGGCAGGCCCCACCAGGCGTGAGAGCCGCAGGGCTTTGTAAACCGCAGCCAGGGCCTGGTCCTGCCTGTACTGAGTGTCTGGCTGCTGGTCCGGCTGATTTATGAAGTGCCAGCGAGCCTGAGGAGCTCTGAGGATTCGCATTTGCTCAGTGGGGTTGGGGTGCGGCCTCGCAGACTGAACAGTGGAAGCCTTTAGGGATTCAAAGGTTCATAGGGAATTGGAGACCTCCGAGGACTAGCTTGCTTGCTAGGCTCCGAGCATCTCCTCCACTGCCGGGCCATTGTGGCAGGCCAGCCCTTCTCTTCAGCTTTTCCTAGGCTGTGCTCCCTGTGTAGTTACAGTTTTTTGTTCTCTTTGAAGATTTTATATTTGGCATATTTAAACTAATCTTTGTGGTGGGGGATGTTGTTAGGTTTGTTTTGGGGTGGTTTTTTTGGTGTTTGTTTTGTTTTTGATTTTTTGCTTGTTTGACCAGTTTGACCTTATAGTTATGACCTCATAAAAAGTGACTAGCTTTAGCTGGGCAGGGGTAGCCCATGCCTTTAATCCCAGCACTTTTTTGGGGGGAGGGGGGTTGCAGAGGTAGGCAGATCTCTGTGAGTTTAAGGCCAGCCTGGTCTACAGAGTGAGTTCCAGGACAGCCAGTGCTACACAGAGAAACCCTGTCTCAAAACTAAATAAATAAATAAAATAAAATAAAATAAAAAAGAAAGAATCCAACTGACTGGACCCAGTTATAGCTTTTCCTTTTGGAAAAAGTTTGTCTAAGAGTTTGGATTTAAAATATAAGCAACCCCCAAATAGAGTTTCCTACAGAAGTTTTAAAATAAGGTTTGGTCATTTTAAAGAACAGATTCCTTTTACCCAAATTATACTGAATATCCAAATTATACTGAATAATGAAGAAACTCTCTTGTAACACAGTGGAAAAAGAAAAGGGAATCTTTTTTAAACATGAAAACTAGATTTGAGTACAGCGGGGGTTCTCGGTGAACAAATAGTTCCTAACGAAACCTTGATTGATGAAATCTGTCTTAGGATTCCTATTGCTGCAGCAAAACACCACGACCAAAAAGCACGTTGGGCAGGAAAGGGTTTATTTGGTTTACACTTTCAGTCCATCATTGGAGGAAGACAGGACAGGAACTCAAGCAGGGCTGGAACCTGGAGGCAGGAACTGATGCAGAAGCCATGGAAGACCTTACTGACTTGCTTCCCCTGGCTTGTTCAGCCTGCTTTCATATAGAATCCAGGATCACCAGTCCAGGGATGGCCCTACTAACCATGGGCTGGGCCCTCATAATCACTAAATGAGAAAATGCCTTACACCTGGACCTCATGGAGGCATTTTCCCAACTTTAGAGGGGATATGGTGTGCTGGGTACCCTGGCGAGGATCTGGGGTGTGCTGGGTACCCTTTGCAGGGGCTGGAGCATGCTTGGTACCCTGGGGGGCCTGGGATGTGCCTGTGGGGGAATTGGGGTATGCTGGGTACCATTTGGAGTGGGTAGGGTGTACGGGTACCCTGTGGAGGGGTTTGGGTGTGATGGGTACACTAGAGGGGCCAGGGTGTGCTGGGTACCCTGTGAAAAGCCTGGGGTATGCATGGTTTCCTGTGGAGTGGCTGGGGTGTGTTGGGTTCCCTGTGGAGTGGTTGGGGTGTGTTGGGTTCCCTGTAGAGGGGCTGGGGTGTGCAGGGTACTCTGCGGAGAGGCTGGAAGTGTGGGTACCTGGTGGAGGGGCTGGGGTATGCTTGGTAACCTGTGGAGGGGCTGAGGTGTGCTGGGTTCCTAGTGGGTTGTTTGGCATTTGATGGGTACTCTATGTATGGACTGGGATGTGTGCATACCCAGTGGGGGTCTAGGGTATGTTGTTACTCTGTGGAGGGACTGGGGTTTATTGGATGATCTGGGGAGTGTTGGGTACCCTGTGTAGGGGCTGGGGTGTACTGGGTACCCTTGAATGGTCTGGGGTGTGTTTGGCACCCTGTGGATGGACAGGGGTTTCTGGGTACTCTATGGAGAGGCTGGAAGTGTGGGTACTTGGTGGAGGGACTGAGGTGTGCTGGGAACACTTTGGAGGGGTTGGGGTGCCTGGGTACCCTGTAGAATGGCACAGGTGTTCTGGGTGTCCTATGAAATGGTTAGGTGTGTGGGAACCTGGTGTGGATTTGGGGTGTATGGGTACCCTGAGGAGGGGCAGGGGTGTCTGTGTACCCTATGAAGGGGCTGTTGTGTGCTGGTTAAACTGTGGAAAGGCTGGGAGTGAGCTGGGTACTCTGTGGATTGGATAGGGTGTGTTGTGTAACCTGTGAAGGGACTGGGGTATGTGGGTACCCTGTAGAGGGGTTGGGCTGTGTGGGTACTCTGTGGAGTGGCTGGGGTGTGTTGGGTAATTTGTGGAGGGGCTGTGATATGTTGGTTATCTGCAAAGGGGCTGGGGAGTACTGGATACCTTGTGGAGGGGCTGGGCTGTGCTTGGTATCCTGTGGGAGCTGGGGTGTACATGGAACACTTTGGGAGGGGTGAGGTGTGTCAGTAACCTTTCAAGGGGCTGGGGTGTGTTGGGTACCCTGTGGATGGGGTGGGGTGTGTGGATACCCTGTGTTTGGACAGGGTTGTTCCGTGTACCTTATGGGGGGTGGGGGTGTGGGCACCCAGTAGTGGGTCTAAGGTGTTCTGTGTACCCTATGGAAGGACTGGGCGTGTGAGAACCCAGTGGAGGGGCTGAGGGTACTGGGTTCCTTCTGGAGGGGCTGAGATGTGTTGGATACCCTGTGGATGGGGTAGGATGTGTGGATAGCCTGTGTTGCGACAGGGGTGTTCCGTGTACCTTATGGAGCTGAAGTGTGTTGGGTACCCTGTGGAATGGGCTGAGTATGCTGGGTACTCTCCACATGTGCTGGGGTGTTCTTGATATCTTCTGAAGTGGCTGGAGTGCGTTGGGTACCCTGTGGAGGGACTGGGGTGTGCTTGATACTCTGTTGAGGTGCTGGGGATGTGTTGGGTACACTGAGGAGGAGCTGGGGTCTGTTGGGTTACTCTGTGGAGGGACTCTCGTGTGCTCAATACCCTATAGCAGGATTGAGCTATGCTCTGTAGACTGGGGTGTGCTGGGTGCCCTTAGAAGAGGCTGTGGTATGCTTGGTACCCTGTGGGGGGCTGGGTGTTCTTGGTACCTTGTTGGGGGCTGGAGTGTGTTGGCTACCTTTTCGAGGGGCAGGGATGTGTTGGGTACCCTGTGGAGTGGTTGTGGCGTCCTGAGTACCATGTGGAGTGGCTGGGGTGTGTTGAGTACCCTATAGAGGTACCAGAATGTGGTAGCCCAGGTCCTTTGGGCTTCCTCAACCTACCTCTGCCTAGTACTTCTCAGGTGACTTCAATTCTTGCTAGAGGGCTTTGGATCCTAAGCCTCTTCCTCCACAATGCAGCAATGGATTTATCCCTGAGCCTCCAGGCTGGTACTAGTGACTAGCCTTCCAGTCTCTGGGAGTCCACAGTCCTGATGACATCTGCAGTATCCTGCGTCTCCAGCTGCAGTTCTCTGACGTGCTCAGGCCCTCTCTAGAACCCAGGAGCACTGATGCCATCTGCAGTATCCTGTGTTTCCAGCTGCAGTTCTCTGACATGCTCAGGCCCTCTCTAGAACCCAGGAGCACTGATGCCATCTGCAGTACCCTGTGTTTCCAGCTGCAGTTCTCTGATGTGCTCAGGCCCTCTCTAGAACCCAGGAGCACTGATGCCATCTTTTTTTTTCGTTTTTTTAAAAATATTTATTTATTTATTATGTATACAATATTTTGTCTGTGTG
>LOJH01001585.1:47816-74595 GCA_001685095.1 Ellobius talpinus
TGGAAGAGCAGGCAATGCTCTTAACCACTGAGCCATCTCTCCAGCCCCCGACTGATGCCATCTTTACTAATCGTGCTGCCCCTCAAAACAAAGCCAGCAGAGAAACTACACAGGGCACTGGTTCTGAGCCCATAATAATAAGAGCATGTCCGAGAACAAAGTTCAACTTCTGGGAAGTTGAAAATTTTACTGGGTTTAAGGAACAAAGAAAGTCCTTCAGAAATGAATGAGAGATTCTTATTAACAATCTAGAGGGACACAGCCCCTCCAGCAAGGAGAAAGCAGGCCGTGAGCCCTCAGAGAAGTTAGGGGGGCTGAGAATGGCTGACTCATTTAAATCTAATAGTAACCAACAACCAAGCTTGACACTGAGTTAGAGAAGGGAGGGAGAGATGGAGGGACAGAGGAGGATGGAGGGAGGGATGGAGGGAGGGCAGAAGGGAAGAAGGGAAGAATGGAGGGAGGAAATAAGGTGAAACTCATGAAACCCAGTTGGTAGAATGTCTGCCTGGCACACACCAAATCCTGAGCTCAGCATAAAGCAGGCATGCTGAGCAGGAGTTCAAGGTCACCCTTGGCTAAATATAGTTTTAAAAAAGAGAACAAAATGCCATTTGTTAAGTGAAACAAGACAGACACTGAAAGACAAGTGCTCCGTGTTCACATTCATAAGTGAAGCTGAAGTTGGTTTGGTAGAAATCACAGAGCAGCGCTCCCAGAAGCCGGGAAGGCATGGGGGAGTGGGAGAGGGGGGCAGGGTGACAACCCACACAGATGGGAAGGGGAAAGTCCGCTGTTCTACTCTACAGCACAATGTAGGACTATAGGTTACAGTGACTTACTGTATATTTTATAAAGAACTAGAAGACAAGAGGCCCAGTGTTCCTAACACAGAAGAACTATAAATGTTGGGCTGGGAATACAGCTCAGGGGTTGAATGCTGGCCTTTCATGCCCAAGACCCTGGATTCAACTGCCAGCACTGTAATAAAAGTGTATATACATACATATATATGAATATATATATACATACATATATGTGTGTTACATATTATATGCATGTTACACATATATATTTATGTGTATATACTATGAATGTGTATATATAATAAATATTTATAATGAATAAATATTACAGAGGAAAATACTAACTGCCCTGGTTTGACTGCTAAATCTTGAATACATCAGATTACCATGCTGTGTTTCATAAATACATGCAATTACTACATGCCAATTTCTAAAAAGGAGGTACCTTATAAGCGCATGAGGCAATAAATGCATGGCAATGATGGATGGATGGAACTGCTGACAGTGGGTTTCCAACAAATTAAAGCTAAGCTCCTGCTCTGGCCACTCTCACCATCCACATACAGTGCTTGTTCTCCGCGGGAAGACAAGAAGGTGCCGGCTCTGAATGCCTAGAGTAAGGGAATGTGGTGGCTCTCTTCCAGTGAAACATTGCTGCTGCTTAGAAAGTTTGAGAGAATAAACACATTAGCAAAGTGACCGAATACTAGATCAACCAGAAAAGCCACCAGCAGCAACCAGAAAACGCAATGGCAGGGATGAGAACACCAGGTAGGAGAGTGAACAGCCAGCAAACAGGAACACACACACAAAGATGCTCAGTCAAAATCAAAATGTCCATCCCGCCTGAAAGCTCCAGGTGCTCCACGTTCTCCCTGATTTTGTCCACATGGTGACTTTTGCCATTCTAGAAGGTGTGTTTCCTAATAATGTTTTGTGACCTTTTAATACACATCTTTTCATTTGTGCATGAATATTAATTTTGTGAAAGGCTTGCTCCAGATTTTTCCCATTGTAAGCAGAAGATTGAACACCTATCTTTTCTTCTTCTTACCCCCGCCCCGTATTTTTTTTTCAAATTCAGGGTCTCACCATATAAACATGGCAGGCCTGGAACTCACAGAAATTTGCCAGACTCTGCCTCCTGAGTGCTAGGACTAAAGCCATGTGCCACCTCGCCTGGACATTTGTCTTTTTTATGTCTGAACTACAAGATTCAAATTCTAGATACAATGCATTCACCAATTACTTGGGCTATCGATATTTCTACCAGTTTGTGGTTTCTAAATAATACTTATTACATATTTATGACAATGTAAAGTCTTGAAGCAACAGGCTGCATGGTCTGCAGTGAAACATGGCAGGGGAGTGGCTGGCTGTTTAACTCTCACCATCCGGCTTTGAGTGGAGAATTTATCTGGGTACTGTTTCCATCTTGGTGCTAAGGACATGAGCACCCACACTTCCTTTGCCCAGTCTTCTGCTGAATGACTCTTTGGGGCTGATGTATTGGGGGATGTTCACTAACAGAGCAATGAACATCCTTGCGCACACTGCTCTCCTGCTGAAGCAGGACCACTGGGTCTTTTGGGAAGCACGTCTTCACTCTTTGGTCCTTCAGTGTGTGGGACTCAGCCTTGGCCAGCAGCTTGCCACCTGGGCGTGGTCAGACACATGGTCTATGAGACAGCATCTCATTTTTCATTTTGCTTAAAATTCTTCCATTTATTATTTGTGTATGTGAGTGCATGCACACGCCACACACAGTGTGTGGCGGTCAGAGGACAACTTGAAGTAGTCAGTTCTCTTCTTCCATGGTGTGAGTTCTGGGCATCAAACCCAGGTCATGGGGCTTGGTGACAAGCATGTTTACCTGCTGAGCCATCTTGCCAGCCCCTAATTTTGATTTTGACTGAGCATCTTTGTGTGTGTGTTTTCCTGTCTACTGGCTGTTCACTCTCCTGCCTGGTATTCCCATCCTTGCCATTGCGTTTTCTGGTTGCTGCTGGTGGCTTTTCTGGTTGATCTAGAGTTTGGTCACTTTGCTAATGTATTTATTCTCTCAAACTTCCTAAGCAGCAACAATGTTTCACTCGGAAAGAGCCCTCACATTTCCTTCCTCTAGGTACACAGAGCTGGCACCTTCTTGTCTACATTTTTTACATATATCGGTATGTTTCTCTCTGTGTGCATACAGCACACATGTGACAGTCAGAGGACAGCTTCCAGGAGTCAGTTCTCTCCTTCCACCATGCAGGTCCTGAGGTTGGAGCACAGGCCATCAAGCATGGGGACAGGTGCCTTTGCCTGCCTAGCTTCTTGCCAGCCCAGTTTGTAACTTTTCTATTCTGTTGATGATGCTTTGGGTGAGCAAGTTTTCAATGTATCGAAGCCCAGCTTTCTCCTTTTATAGTTAGTCCCAGTGCCTCTGGGGGTGGGGGGCACCGTTGGTCCCCGAGGATACAAAGACATCCTTCAGTGTCATCTTCTGGCAACCCATCCGTGAGCTCTGGTGTCAGAGCCACAGACGCAGTATGAGGAAGCTCGGCCCCCTCACTGAAGACGTCTTTCTCTGTCTCAGCGTCACTCCTCTCTTAGGGCCTGCCTCTGGTGCTGCGTCTGTTGTTGAAACTTTGCTCCATCAATCCGTTTGCTTTCCTCCTGCCAACGCCACACTGGCTGGTGACTGCAGCAAATGACAACCGTTTCCTTTATTTAAAAAAAAAAGTGATGAGGAGGTCTGAGGCAAGAGTGAGGAAATCCTTAACTCCTTAACGTTTACTAAATTGGTGATGGGTGTACGGTTTTGACCTTCAAAATGTTTTGACACATGAACATGTGGAAGGCAGATTTTACACACCAACAATGGAATTCTGTAAGTCACAGAATAAATCTAACAATAAATAAATGTCACACACACATACTTTGCATCAACTTATGACAGAGAGAGGAAGCTGCTGCGCATGGCCGAGGGTTGGGGACAAGCTGGGTGCATCCCCTCCCCATAGGCTTGGCCTCCTCATCTGTAGACAGAATCAGACTCCATCAGACATCCTCAGAGGCCCAGCTACCAGGGGATTCATTGTGCCCATTCTCTGTGGTCCACTGGTCAGAATGGCCTCCAGCACCTGCCTATGGAAGGTCGTGTTGACAATTCAGAATCCATCTGCACTGAGCTGTTGGCCCTGCCTCCTTTTGGCCCCTTCTATGGAACCAGGAAGTGATTTTCCTCAGAGTCCACACTGGAAAACCCCCAGGAAAGGCATACCTGAGCCCTCCTCATCCCCGCTTCCAGATGCTATTTCCTGGCTTCTGGAAGAGCTCTGTCTCTCCAGCTTTGATCTCTCTATGTGTAAACCAGGAAGCCCCTGGGGCTCCATCAAAGGGACTGGGTGCCACTTCCACCCACACACCACTCACAAGGATCCCATCCAACCTCATGGGTCACACAGTGACAATGCAAAATCCAAATGCCAGCAGAAGCCGCTGGAACCAAGTCTTTTCTTAGATCTTGGCAGAAGAAAGGCTGACCTTGGAGGAAGGAGTTTAGAGATCGATTCCTGTTTGTTTCCCAGGAGGATGTCTAAGGGCGACCGGCCCACAGCCGACAGTGCTGTGGTTCACAAAACATTCTCCAGGTGTCCCTGATCACTGCTTTCCAGGACCAGTTCTGGTCCCCTTCTCCTCCCCAGGCACAACCCCAAGGTGCAAAGGGGAGAAAGGCAAGGGAGGTAAGGAGGGTCAGAGTCAGGGACTCACTGGGAATACTGGAAACTAAGGCATGTCCTGGAGCCAGAAGAGTGGAGGAGAATTGAAAAGGCTCTCCAGCTGGGATCCAGTGAAGGCATGATCTGAGCCCACCAAATCGATAGGCTCCACGTAGCCTGTCCAGCGTGACACCTGGGTGAAAGAGATGAACTCTGGCATATAGAGACACGTGATAAAAGAGAGTCAGATCTGTTAGCAGTACATCCCGCTGGGGTAGTGCCCGCTGGGGTAGTGCCCGCTGGGCCTGCCACCCACTGTCCAAATTTCCTCCTGGGGGAGGGGGTGTCTCAGCACAGTGACTGGAAACTGACCTCCTGGGGATAGGAAACCCCAACTCATTGTCAAAGCCATGTCAGGACAGACACAGGACCCCGAGTCTCAAGTGGAGAGGTCTAGCCTGCACTCCAGTACTATCCAGGTTACCCTAGCTGACCGCTGCCCCATTCTCGGGATGCCCTTGGGAAAGTCACTGCCCTGTCCTGGATGTCAGTGCCTTCACCTGCAGGGAGGATGAGTAGGAGGTCTTCTTCTAGGAACTATGAGGTGTGGCTGAGCAGGACCTGAAGAACTTGGAGACAGGGCACTCAGAGATTGGTCTAGAACATTCTGAAACTCTGCTTCCTGTGGGAGTTCTGTGGTTATTCCTTTCTAAATGGACAGAGCCAAGGTCTCTCTCGGGTGGTCTGGGGCCCTGCTTTGTGGCAGCCAACATGTCTTGTCTGAGGTTCTAGCAGCCACACAAGGATATCCTCCAGATGAAGGTTAGCTGGATCCTGTGACTTCAGACTGTGGTGCATGGGCTTGAAGCTCAGCCTCTGGATGGTGACGAGTCTCTGGTCTTCTAGTTCTGAGACAGGAGGTCTAGGTTCTGGTGGTGAGAGAGGAAACTGACTCTGGAGGCCAAAGTCAGCAGGATGGAGGACAGGAACATTATCCCAGCCTCGCCCACACACCTGCCCCCATCCTGGAGCTGGCTCTTGACCAGGCACTGTGGTGAATTGCTTCCTAGAGGGGCTGATTCCTCCTCTGGGCCAGAGGACTTTATAGATCTCAGGCTTTGACTCAAGTAGACACCTCATGGCTCGATGTCGCTCCCTAGCGTGGAAATTGAAGCAGAAAGAGACAGACTGAAGCCTGTGGGCTCAGGCCTGGCTCTCCTCTCCTGTCTACACCAGCATACTTGTCCCCTATTTGCCAACTTGTCTTAGGGCTCCTACCCTTGGGTATCTTCTTATCCACACTGCACAAGAGCTGGCTGTGACTGCAAAGTAGGGATGACAGGAATCCCCACCCACTTGTCACCAGTGGGGCGGATGACACGCAGCAGGAAGACTCAGCCTTCCTCACACAGGCTGTGTGGGAAATGTGGGAGATGGATGAAACCGAAACAAAAATGCATTTGAGCTAAGGGGAGCCAGCAGGCATAAACCAAGATTTGGTGAGCACAGGAATACTGTGGGGAGTCTGCTGTGGATGCTAAGACCAAATTGTGGGCCAGTGATGGGAGCTTTGATCCAGTTTCCTTAAGATGTCTGTGATGTGAAGATGAGGTGTCTCCATTTCTGTCCCGTCGCTGTGATGAAATCCCCTGGGTTCTTAGAGCTGGGAAGAGACGCCAATAACCACGGCAACTCTTGTAAAGGAGAACATCTTTTGGGGGCTGGCTTACAGGTCAGATGTTTAGTCCATTATCACCATGATGGGAAGCATGGCAATGTGCAGGCAGACATGGTACTGGAGAAGGAGCTGAGAGCTCTACATCTTGATCTTCAGGCAGCAGGAAGTGAACTGAAACACAGGTACTTCCTACAACAAAGCCACACCTACTCCAACAAGGCCACACCCCCCAATAGTGCCGCTCCTTATGAGCCTATGGGGGCCAATTACATTCACACCACGACACCCTGAGAAAAGCCAGAGGATGAGGGGTAGAACACTGAATGAGAAGACTCTGGGAGACCTGCAGCATAGCCACATCAGTGAGGGGCAGGAGGCATCTGAACCCCACAGCCATGTCCACAAGCCCCTCCCTCCCCCAGGGCTTTGAACCCACCAAAGCCACCTGAACTACTCCATGTGACTCAGCTGGAGGCAGGAGCCCCTGCAGGCCCTTTCCCATCTGCCTGTCGCGTTCCTGACAGTCCTCATCATGAAGGTGTACTCCTGGCTTAGATCCTGGCCTGCTGCCATGTCCCAACCGCCTTTTCTCCTCTCTAGAGGCTGTTCCACCCCCCAGGAGTGAAGGCCGTGTGACTGCTTCTCTGTCCCACTTACTCTGCTCCAGATATTTCTGTTTGCCAAACCCTGGCCCTGCTGGGTTAGTGTGAGGCGAGGCTCCCTGCTCTGCCCAGCAGGAGCCACGTCACCTCACACATCTGTCTACTCACAGATTGTGCCTACCAGAAGCTACTGCCATTGGTCTCAGCATTCCTTATGCAGAAGGTCCGTGTCCAGGCTACCCTCTCACGAGTCAATTGCAGGATCTGCAACCGTATGCCACAGCCAAGGCACTGTGTGCAGGGCTAGTCTAGGTGCAGGTCCTCTCTGGACTTTTCTGTGTCCCTCCATGTTATAGTTTGGAAATGTCTTCACGTCACGAATGCCCACAGGTTGAAGGCTTGCCTTCGCTAGCAGACCCAGTCACTGAGAGAAATTTGGATCATGAGCTCTGACATAATCAATGGATTGATCCATTGATGAATGATGAAAACCTTTGGAGGTCAACAGGGCCATGTTTCTAGGGGACTTTCTCTGTCTGTCTCTCAGCTTCCTCAGCCACCATACAGTGTGAGCAGGTTCTTCTGTTCCATGCCAGTGGTTAGTATGTTCTGTCTACCGCAGGCTTAGACACACTTGAGTCAGCTGACTGTGGGCTGAACCCTCTGAAACAATGAGAAAGGCAAACTCTTCAAAATGTTTCTTTCATATATTCGTCACGGTGAGTTTTAAAAAGCCTGGGCAAAATATTCTATACCTCATGCATTTGCCTGGAACTTTTCTTAAGGAGAAAAAGACAAGATCTCCTGAGTAAATTGGGAGCGTGAAGATCCAGGGAGAAGGTAGAAGGGGACAGGGGAGGAAGGTAGGGGAGCAGAGAAAAATGTATAGTGCAATAAAAAAAACAATTAAAAATACAGAAAAGAAGAAAAGAAAAAGAGGGAGTACGGAGGCTGTTAGCCTGTAAATAAGGGGGTGTGGTACACACAGTTGCCGCAGTGTGGCCACTGGGTGTCGCTGTTTTCGAGGGGCGTACACATTATCTTCTACCGTTCCTGGCTGATAGCTCCTCGGATAGGGTGAGTTCAAGCATGGACTTCTGAGCTTCATACCCCCCCGCCCCCGGCATCCCTTTGAGCCCTACTGTCTCGCACTGTCATACTAGACACTCTGACCTTCTCAGGGCCCCTGCTGACGTGGGTGCCAGACGGGTGCCGGCTATGTTGAGACCGTAATGTTTCTCAGGGTCTTACCCGACTGTGAGAACAGGATGTACACATCTTTTAATTGACGGGAACAATCCACTCACAGCTGTGACTTATTACAAGGAAAACGTACAAGGTTCAAGCCACAGAGGAAGGAGAGAGACGCTAGGACCAGGGGAACCTAAGAGGATTAGGGGAACCCAAAAAGAGGGTCAGGGGATCCCAAAGGAAGCCCAAGAGAGCCCGGGGCAGTCAGAGGGTCTCAGGGTGGATCAGGAAGGGTTAAAAGAATTTCAGGAGAATCTAGGGAGGGTCAGGGGATTCAAGGAAGGCCAGAGACAAGCAGACGGTTAGGAAGGACCAGAAGAACCCCAGGGAGACCAGGAGAGCCTAGAAAGGAACGAGGGAGCCAAAAGAATGGTGGTGGTGGGGAATCCCAGGGAGGCCAGGGGAGCCTAGAAAGGAACCGGGGAGCCAAGAGAGTGGGGGGGTATCCCCAGGGAGACCAGAGAGACTAGGGAGAAATCCTATAGGAGACCAGAGGAACCTGGGGAGGTTTGTGGAGTCCTGGGATGGTCAGGAGAGTTCAGGGAAGGCTAGAGGACCCAAAGG
This sequence comes from Ellobius talpinus, assembly GCA_001685095.1. Lineage (NCBI taxonomy): Eukaryota > Metazoa > Chordata > Mammalia > Rodentia > Cricetidae > Ellobius > Ellobius talpinus. The sequence continues at coordinate 56,425 of LOJH01001585.1, forward strand.
AGGGTCAGGCAATCCCAGGAGAGGCTAGGGAGCTCAGATGGCAATGGGTCCCAGCATCTCCCCTCAAGTTGTATCTGTCAATCTTTCAAAATTTTTCAGATGCTGGTGGACAGCACTCAGCTCCTGAGGCACCACCCAGCATCACACACACACAAACACACACATGCACGCACACATGTGCACGCATGCACACGCATGCACACACACATGCACACACATGCACACACACACACACACCTTGTAGATCCCAGTGCAGGTTAAGACAGTGGATCTGATTCTATGAGTCTTGGACAGTGTCCTCAGTGCTTCAAATGGTCAGGCACAGAAGGGCTGGAGGGCCAGGACGGTAGTTCTCAGGATTAGAAGCCTTCACAGCCCCATAAAAAGTTTTGAAACCTTTCCACAGAAACGGGGGGGGGGAGTTGCTCGGGAGGCAAGGCTGGGCGTGGCAGAGCACCTGTTTTGTTACTCAGCCTGCACTTACCTGGCAGGCAGCCATAAAGCATTGTACATTCTCGCTGTGGTTTGCTATTGAAATAGCACTCAGTAGTCTGTGAGAAACGCAAGAGTTTCAGTGAGGAGTTGTCCCCACTCCTGTGCATTCCCTGTGTCCCTGTCTCAAAGTTTCAGACGTCTCTGGGGTAAGGGATCTACCAAGGAAAAGAACCGTGAGAGGCTATGAGAACAGTGGTGGCCCTCAGAGGGGCAGCTAAATGTGAGCTGTGAGTTAAGATGAACCAGGAAAACCCTGGAGACCTCAGCCACTGAGGCCTGACGACCCAGGTAGGGTGGAGGCTGGGATGGACACCCAGGAGGCAAGCCGCAGTGCACCTGAGCTCAGTGCTTACGGGTGTTGATGACAAAACCCTAGGTAGAACCAGACTCTAGCTCTGGCTAATGTCCCCCGTGGCTGTGATGACACACGCCAAGCTGTCCAAGATCGAGGTGTCTGCAAGCCTGTCTCTGAAGCTCCAGGCCAGTGTCTTTCCTGCCTCATACTTTCTGTGATTGCGGCTGTCCTAGGCTGTGTCTGCTTCACCTGGCTTCTGAGTTGGCATTGCATGTTGCTGTGTGTGTCTGTGTCTTCCTGTATATCTGTGAGCATATGTAAGTCCCTGTGTTGTGTGTGTGCACATGTGCGTGCGTGTGCATGTGCATGCCCAATTCCCTTCTATTATATGGTTACCGTCATAGGGTCAGGACCACCCCTGATGCAGAACGACCCATCTTACCATATCTGGAAAACCTAAACACAAGGTCACCATCAGAAATATCAAGTCCGGACTAGAACACATATTGAGGGTTGCACCAACCATAACCACCAAGACTGGTGTGGACTTTTCCCACTTTCTGGGCAGTCCTGGGATGCTGGCTTCCATGCATATGTGGGCATGCTCTGGATGTGGCTGCCTGGCTGGGCCAGCCAGCCTACCTACCTGGAAGGTACCTTGGGGAATTCTACCTTCCAGTATATGTCTATACCACTGGCTAGAAAAAAGTGGCAGACTGTCCTGTGGGGTGGGGGTGGAGATCCAGCAAAAACCATCTCCTGTGGTTCTTGGCCACAAAACCTTCACGGCTTGAGTGTCTCTTCCTGCTTTAGGGCTAAGGACACTGTGTCCAGATCTCAGATTGGAGGGTTGACATGATCCTTCATGGCCCTCCCTACACCACCGTGTCCAGGAGGCCAGCCCACATTCTCCCAGCCCACAATGAGTCTCCTTTCACAGCCCTTGGAGTGGGGGATTTGGGTGGGTCTTGAGGATAGGGTTGAGAATTCCCTGTTCTAAAAACCCCTACTCTACCTGGGTAGGCTGTGCCACACCCATGAAAACAAGCCTCAACCAGTCAGACCAGGAAAGGAACGCTGGTGGCCTCCTGGAAAATCCCTAATTTTCCAGCTCCCGAGCTTTTAGAGTTTGTGTGTTGTAACAAGATTCCTAAAGAAGACCCCTACTCCTTGTCCAGGGAGGGATGCCCCAAAGTCCATTAAGCTGTCAGGGGTGGCATAAGGAATGAGCATTGTTTTAAGGTGATAGGGTCCAGGATGGAGATTTGGTTCCTACTTTGAACCTGTGGTTGCCTTGTGACCCAAGACACCTTCTGAAGACAGAGCCTTGATACAGATGTGGATAGGAAGGTTTCCTGGGGTCCAGATGTGCAAGGCTTGTACAAGGTAGGATAGTGGGGTAAGAGGCCATGGGTGGGAGCAATGCCTGAAAAAAACAGTCCAACTACAGGGCCTGGAGGAAGACAGGTCTCACAAGTCTCTTTTGAAGGTTTAAGTTGTCTTCTAACAGTTTTTGCATCACCCCCCTCCCCCCGCCTCTCCTTCAACTCCATCCCACACCCTTGGGCCCCTGATGCCCATCCTGAGACTCTAAGTCAGGTTGTGATACCACAGTTCAGAAAAGATCTGTGTTTCCTTTTTCTAACTGGATTTCAGGCCTTCCACTGCCCTCTCTCCCATGCTGAGTCTGGCATGTGTGTCCACATTTCATGTCTGAATGCCTCGTGTCCTGAACACCAAGTACAGGTGAGGAAACTGTCAAACTCCACAGGTGGCAGGACATTGACCTGTGGTACTTATCACCACCCACCAAAATAGACACCCAGGGCTGGCAGCATGGTCAGGAGCCGCTTGCTGGGATTGATTCTGAGGGACACACCTGAAAAAGACCAAAGTCTGCCATGCAGATCCTGACCTGAAGAGGGCATCTTGGGTCTCACCTTCTGCAGAGCTGGCTCATAGACACAAGGAGTTCCCCTTCCAGCTAAAACTGTGGGTTTGGAAGGAGAATAAGGGAGAAATTAGAGGAGGAAGAGGATGGATTTGATCAAAGCATATTACATGAGTGTATAAAATTCTCAGGTAATAAGTCACTCCCTTAGATTAGAAAAACCAATAAATCTTTAAGAGTCCAAAGACAAAATATTGCATGCTTTGTTTTTATATACTGATAACTAAATATTGTTGATTACAGCATGCATTTATGCTGGCTGTCAGGGAAATGAACTCTTTGGTCACAATGGTCACTCCAGCCTGGATGTCACAGAACAGTGCCTCTTGGAGGTACTGGCAGGAGCAGGCAGCCTGGAAGAGAAGTATGATGACATTATAACTTATGTGGCACACTCTAGGGTCACAGAGCACACTACTTTAGTATGCAAATTCTGGACCTGCAGGCCAGAGCAGCTGTCTTCACTGTTTCAGATCACGGTATGGAGCAGCAAGGGCTGGACCCCCTGGGGATTCTGTCTGGAGACCTAGGACCCTATTGGGACCCTTCAGCCACCCAGGTTCTAATGTGGATCTGACACACCCACCCTTGAACACACGGCGGGCCAAGGCCCATCGGTGACACACTTTTGGTTCCCATTTGACACATCCACTCCAGGATGCGTCTTCCAGCTTGACGTGGAGGTTGGAGCTGCCAGGCCCAGGTGGCCCTTATCTCCATGGAAACCGAGGTCGTTACCTGATCTGATGTTTGTTGTTGTCAGTGCCCCAGCTCCCAATCAGTATGAGGCCTGTGACAACGCCCTCCCTGGGTTGCAACAGCTCCTCTGGCTCCTGGCTCTGTCGTCACAGGTGAGACTGCTTCGGCCCTGAGTAAAGTGCATACCTTCCCTGCTCAAAAGGGGCTGTACTCACACGCCTCAGAGAGTCCCTTCATTTTCTGTGCCTCCCATGAGCCATACTGGGCACACAGAGCTGTGCAGAGCATATGTGGGGGTCCTGGTAGGAAGGTGGTAAATACATGGTGTCACATTTACGTATGTGGCCTGAAGGAGGTGCCCTTGGCCTGAAGAAGGGTATCCAAAAGCATGCAGAAGTTCCAGCAAAGGACAGTTCCCAGGATTCCAAGAGGGAGTAGAGCCAAGAAAGGGGCAAACATCCCAGGCAGAAACTGTGTGCAGGATCCCAGATGTATCTGCTAGATGGGCAGCAAAGAATGCGAGGGAATTGTTTGAAATATTTAGTCAGGGGCCTCAACCCAGGCCCTGGTATCCATCTCTGGAACACTGGGCAGGAAACTCCATTTCAAGTCCCCTCGCCTGAGAGTTGCCTTAGTCTAAACTCCACCTCCGAGAAAGCCCACCAATCAGTAACTCCTCCCCAGGGAAGGTCAAGACCACTCCTACAGGCTACTTAAACTTCCCCCTCAGAGAATGAGTGGTCTCTGAGTTTCACGTGGTCTCCCCTTCTCTCTCTTTTCCCTTCACCATGCTTTCCTGGTGCCACCCGGGAGCAGTGCATTAAACACAAGCATCTTTTATTCAATTTAATTCGGTCTGATTGGAATTATTTGTGTCGGCAGAGAGGCTAGTCCTAAGAAATATTCCTAACAGGAATGAAAGGGACAAAGCCATCCAAGACCTAACAAGCTACAAAAGATAATGGGTCCAGGAGGTCTCTGGGATTGGGGCGTGATGGACCTGGAGTAGGTTCCCTGGAGGCTACAGCAGGAGTTGATCTGAGTGAGGTGCTGTCCCTTAGGAGGCAGGGGCTTCTCCAAAGGCAGAAGGTCCTCGGTCTGGATGATGATGACTTGAGCGCACTTGGGATGAAGGAAGAGGATGACCTGGGGCTTGGAAGCTTGGTCCTCTAAGGCTTGGGCAGGCTGACCATGGGATGACCCTGATGCCTGTGAGTCAGTCCTGTACCCTTTGCTCTGTCCAGCTCGGGAGCAGATCCCTGGGGCACCACTGTTTCCTGGACATTGTTGTGTTTGGATACATGTGACCTCAGCTGTCAAAGCCCAGGGTTGCCCCATCAGAGGGGCCTCGGGTCTTGTGAGGTTACAGCCTGGCTCCTGAGCACCATGAAGAAATATCCACTGCTGTCAGCAAACCTGGTCTTCAGAGGACAGTGGCTGCACCCCACCTCCTCTCATGCTGGGATATGGGGGCGGGGCCTCATTTCCTCACAGCAGGGAAGGGGGATTGTGTAGCCTCTATACTTCCCAGGACCCTCAGTTTAGGCTAACTCCTCCTCTTTAGGACGAGTTTTCACTTATTCTTTCTGAATGTTGACCTGGCAAGCAGAGAGAGGTCTGCCGGTACTGGTTGGTTGTGAATGTGAACTTGACTCCAGAGAGTTCTGACTGGGCACGGAGGAGGGGGGGAATCCTTACACCCAAAAGATCAGAATTCAGCATGTCCGTAGCAGGTGAGCCGGAGGGTGTGTAAGTGTAAGAATGCATTTAAATTGGTGTGTGTGTGTGTGTGTGTAAGAGCTGGTGTGAATAGAGAAGTTAATGTGCTCATGTGAGAGAGAGCGTTGTTGTGGGGTTGTGCAAGTGCATGAGTGTGAGAATTGGTGTCTCTGAGTTGGCCCATATGTAAGTGTGGGCATGTGGAACATATATGGGTCTGTGTCTGTGCATGAGTGTGAGAGCTGATGTGTGGATGCATGACCTGTGTGAGGTACAGTCGTGTGGGTAACTGCATGGACGGGATCGTGAGAGGTGACAGTCTCCATGTAGTGTCTTGGTGAGTGCACGAAGTGAGGCTGAGGTCTCCATGTCTCCGTGTCATCTCCATGTCTTCACGCAGAGTTAGGGTCTCAGTGTGAGAGGGAGGGTGTGGTGGAATCTACACACACACACACACACACACACACACACACACACACTTGTTGAAACGTACCTACCCATCGGTCAAGCCAGGGTTCGCAAGTTGCATACAGTCTCTGGGCCCCCATACCCTGTTTTATGAATGTGAATGAAATACACACATGTGCATGCACACATACATACACACATGTGCATGCACACACATGCACACATATTATTGACAAAGATATTCCTTCACTGGAAGGCAGAATATGAACAAAACATTGTAGTTAGGGCATTATAACGTTCTGTAACAGTTCCTTTATTTTTTCTCCCTCTCTAACCTCTGAAAGTCAATGGACAGATTTGCCCATCAGTATAAACATATGTCTGCAATGAACCATTTTTAGTTTTCAACATATAAAAAACAAAAACATATGGTGTCTTGTCTTTGGAATCGTCTTAAAAGATTTATTGATTGATTTTTCTGACCTATTTTTATTACTTGAGAATTTCCTACATGTGTGTAATGTGTTTTGACCAAATCCACTCCTTTCCCTCCCCTCCAATTCAATTTCTTCCTGACGCCCCTCCACTTTTCCATACCTGACTTCAAGTGCTCTTTTTTTTTTCCAATCCAGTCAACTTTCCAGAATTACTGGGGCAGGAGCTCACGAATCTCACCCCATCTGAGGAGACTAACCCTGCTGCAGAGGGCAGGCCTACACCATGCATCAAATGAATGAAGTTGATTTGGAATGCAGCCCCATCCACCCTGGCTGCTATGGGACCCCGCTGCTCAGGTGCGTGGTTACAATATTTCAGTCCTACAAGTCTCAGGCACCTGTTCTCTGACTCTTGAAGAAACTTTCACAACTCTGACTGGGCTGCGTGTGGACCCAGGGAGCAGGGTGTGATGTCACACTGCTAGTCTTTGATGGGACAGCAGAGGTTCCCCATCTCCTACAGAAGGTTCAACATCTCCTCTGTCCTATTCATCCTGAAGAACAAACATCGTTCAGGGTTAAATTGACAATAAAAGGGCAGGAGCCACAGGGACTCATCAGCCAGGCCTCGCCTCCGAGTCCAGCGCAGAGCTAGCTGGGAAATATTCCGGATGTTGACCAAGACCAGTGTGACGCTGGGCGCCAGAGCTGCAGTCTGGGTACGGACCATGGGCTCACACCAGCTGCTGGTGCCACCCCCAGAGGCCCTGAGCAAGCCCCTGTCGGTTCCTAAGCGGCTCCTGTTGGGTCCAGGGCCCTCCAACCTGGCTCCTCGAGTGCTGGCAGCCGGAGGCCTAAGGATGATCGGCCATATGCAGAAAGAGATGTTTCAGGTAAGCTTTGGCGGCGACAGCCTCAGCTTAGGAGTGGTGATCACTTGGTGATGGGCAAAGGAAAGGGTCTCACCTGTGTGCCTACTGTCTAGATCATGGATGAGATCAAGCAAGGCATCCAGTATGTGTTCCAGACCAGGAACCCCCTCACACTAGTGGTCAGCGGCTCGGGACACTGTGCCATGGAGACTGCCCTATTCAACCTCCTAGAGCCTGGGGATTCCTTTCTAGTTGGAGCCAATGGCATCTGGGGAATGCGGGCTGCAGAGATTGCTGAGCGCATTGGTAAGGGAAAGAGTGGTCTATGACACTGTGTTACTCCTCAGTCCCCAATGTTATCCCTCCAGTGGCCTGGCCTCCTGGGGGAATCCAGAAGCTGTGTCCAGCAGATCAGGCCTGTGCCATCCTGTTGGGCACTCCTTCCTGTATCCCTAATGCCTCCTCCCCAAGGCAGGCATCAGGGTATTCTGCCCCAGCAGATGAACGCAGACTGACATTGCAATTAGAACAAGATTGTTTCTGGAATGCATGGATGAAGGTGATGCTGGGAGATCCCCGGGCTGAGCTCCAGCAGTTCTTTGGGGACCTCAGGAAGACTAGAATTTCAGAGACTAACTCCCTCCCCAAATCTCAGAGCCTTGTTCATCTGTAAAATGTAGATCTAGGGACAGTTGGCCCTCCATCGTCCGAGATGGAAGAGGACAGGTGTGCTCCCAGACTTCCCGGTAGACCCCAGCCTTTGCAAATGGCCTGCATGGTTCACAAGATTATGACCACAGTGTTGATGGACAGCCAGAGGGCCCAGGGGATGTGGAGTTCCCACCGCTTCCTGATAGGCCACCATTTGCCTTCTTCCTTCCTTCCTTCCTTCCTTCCTTCCTTCCTTCCTTCCTTTCATTTGTCTGTCTGTTGTTCCTTCCTCTCTCTCTTTCTTCTTCTCTCTTTTTTTAAAATGTGCATTGGTGTTTTGCCTGCATGTGTGTCTGTGTGAGGGTGTCAGATCCCCTGGAACTGGAGTTACAGACAGTTGTGAGCTGCCCACATGGATGCTAGAAATTGAATCTGGGTCCTCTGGAAGAGCAGTCAGTGCTCTTAACAGCTGAGCCATCTCTCCAGGCCCTAGGCCACCATTTTCAAAAGTAGCCAGGGTAAGGCAGGGCTAGGGACTCAAGAGGACATTGGTTATTCAGGCTCCTCTTTGCCCTTCACTGAGACCTGAATGGCTCAGGTCCCTCTTCTGCTAGGACCCTGGTTGTGAGCAGGTGCACGTGGCATAGGACTCAGAGACAAAAGCAAGATAGCTGCTTGGTTCCTGGTATCACCAGACCCACAAGGTCAAGACCTACATCATCCTCTCACCCTTCGCTCAGTCTTCCATCCAAAGGTGTAGGATATCTGGGAACTACACCTGGGTCAGGTGGGCTCCCATGCCATCTGCTGTGCTCAGAGTGACCTCTGTAGATACTATCTATACCATGAGGCTGCCAAGAGCCTCAGGTACCATAGCCTGAGGAGGGACTTCTCAAAGCCCTGGAGACCAGGACAGCGCTGCATCTATGCAAAAAGCAGCCTTCCCAGAGCCTGCTCCACTCCCTTTATGGTATAGCCACCTGGGAGCCAGCATGAACGGGGTCCCCACCCTGTTTCTTATTCACTGACCCATTCTGCCCCCGTCCTCAGGAGCCCGTGTGCACCAGATGATCAAGGAGCCTGGAGAACACTACACATTGCAGGAGGTGGAGGAGGTACTGTGAACTGAGTCATGGTGGGAGGGGCTGGGCTGAGAAGCTGAGGCCTGGGGCAAGCTTGACTTCTGTCTTAATGTCTGGGACTGACCACAGGAGGGAAGCCAGTACCTAGGACCATGTGGGAAGCCTACCTCTGACTGAAAATGAAGTCTGGGATGCAGCCCTGTGGGCAGGGCCAGTGTGGCTGCAAGTTGTGTGGGGTCAGGGAGGCACAACTTGTTACTGAACTCCAGGTGCCAGCCCCTTCCTGTGAGGTCAGGTCAGTCCCAACCTACCTATAGACCAAGGAGAATGCTGGTCACTCTTTCTTCTTGGCAAAGTCTTCCACCCAGTTCCCTCCATCGGCATACATTGACAGGAAGTGGGTGAGGCACATCGCATTCTTGCTTGCTAAATTGGCCTGCTCCACTTTGGAGGGAGCTGGGTATATGTGGATGATCCTGACTCTGTCCTCACACGCCAATGTCCCTCTGTAAGGGGCTTGCTGATCCAGGGAGAGGTCCCCATCAGTTCTACTCACAGCTGTCACCTCTGTCCCTCAGAGCCTGGCCCGGCACAAACCAGTACTGCTGTTCCTGACCCACGGGGAGTCATCCACTGGTGTGATGCAACCCCTAGATGGCTTTGGGGATCTCTGCCGCAGGTGAGTCTAGGGTGGCAGTACCAGGGTGGAACAAAACTTATAACCTGGCTGGATGATGCTGGCAGGGAGCCGCAGGGCTGGGGGTGGCAAGGTATCCCAACTATCCCGTACACCTTCCTTCCTGCCACTGTCCCACGACATGGGAGGGTTTGCTCCAGGCTGAATGCATGTGCTCAGCTTTTATCTGGTGAGGATTCAGGGGCTGGGGTAGGACCAAGTACCCTCTCGCCAGATGCCACCATGGTGGTACTGACCTTGGGGGTCCCATGGCCAGCAAAGGCTGGGATGACCCACGGTGTGCATCTCAAAGCCTGCTCTCCCCAGGTACCAAATCTGCCCCTTGCCTGCACTTCTTCCCCACCCGCACACAGGGATTTACAGGAGAACACTCCAGGTCATAGTAGCCCCTCTGGAAGCCGGCAGTGCTGTCTGTAGTGTTGGCCACAGACCTCTCCACAGCCTTAGAGGGTTACCATGCAGGTCCACCATGGGCCTCAGCGATGTGGAGCCCATGCGGGCAAGGACCCCACTGAAAGAGTCCCTCACACAGAGTCCTGCCCATGCATGAAGCCCAATTAGACCATGGGGCTCAAGCCTTGCCCATGGCTGTGCCTTCCACCTGGATAGAAGAGAATGAATATAACTCGCTGTTACTAGAGATGGACTCTGGCCTCTAAAGGCTGTGTGTTTGTGGCAGATGGCCAAGTGTGCAGCTATTGGTGGAGGGAGGCCTAGACCTTTGTGCTGCCAGGTTGCACTGGCTCTTAGCACTCAGAACCCTGGTTGCTTAGGTTGGCCCCCGTCGTTCGCTGAGAAGTCCAGCAACAGAGCCATCTGGGTCATGACCCAGCTACCCAGACCCCAGTATAGATACCTGCTCAACCCTACAGCTGCTTCTGGTTTATAGGAGCTGCTTTAGGGAGGGAACGCCATGTAGGAAGTGAGAGGGACCCCTCCTGCTTCCTTGCTGCCCTTCCCTTGCCCCACCCTTGCCCCCGCCCTCCACCCCACCAGACACCCAGTCTAGGCTGAACTCTGAACTCCTAGGATCTCTTCTACTTCACTGTGTTGCCTCAATGCCCATGACTCCTCCAGGTACCAGTGCCTATTCCTGGTAGACTCTGTAGCATCGCTAGGCGGGGTCCCCATCTACATGGACCAGCAAGGTAAGAGCATGCCCCGCTTCCATAATCCACATCACACATGCTGGCAGACTCCAAGGCTACAGAAGGCTCAGTTTGACAGTTCCTGTAGGCCCACTGCTGGACGGTAACTGAGTTTACAGCCATCTCCACAGGCCCTGGCAAAAGAGGTTTTGTAGCTTGAAGTTTGCTAGGTAGGCAGAAAGTCCAAGCAGAGTGGCAGGGCTTCTGGTGTGGGTCCTGGCTGCATCACCTCATGGAAGACAGCAACACAGTAAACAAGGGGAAGCCATCACAGGGTGGGATGAGAAGCCAGAGACCAGGAAGTGAAAGACTTGCTCTTTTGTAACAGCCCCTTTCCTAAGAACTAGGCAGGGTCGATTCCCGAAGACAGGGAAACAATCACTTCCTGACAGGTCAGGCCTCTTAGAGGTCCCAACCCTCCCATTGTACACTGAGGATCAACTTTCCAACACATAAGCCCTTGGGCACAGCACATTAACACTACACCGTAACCTTGGGGCCCACACAGACTCCGAAGCCAGGCCATCAAACGGGGTGTGGGGGTGTAGGGGGAGGCAGCTGCTACTCTGGGGGTGTTTGGGAGGCACTCCAGCTGCAGTAGGAACAGACAGGAGGAGGAAAGGTGGGACCCTGTGTATCAGATGCAGCAAGTCCAGTGCCGCAGTTGTCGGTACCATCCCTCAAACACCATGCTATGCTGCCCAGGCCTGGATGTTCACAGGGTTAGAGAAGCCATACTAAGAGGCTCCAGCCTGGGGTCATCAGTTGGATGAAACAGCGCTGAGATCTGAAGCCAGGACTCTCCCATACGCCTCCTGGTTTCTGCCTATCAGTGAAGACTTGGTCCCCCAGTCACAGAACATGGTTTGGACTGGACAGACACACCTATTCGGTAAATTCCTCTGTGAGATCTCAGACATCCCCTTCTCCATCCCCATCCTAGGCATTGACGTCTTGTACTCTGGCTCCCAGAAGGTCCTGAATGCCCCACCAGGGATCTCCCTCATCTCCTTCAGTGACAAGGCCAAGTGAGTGGTCCCCACCTCACCTTGGGGTGTGGATGCAGTTGGAGGGCGGAAAGGAAAGGTTCCATGTTGAAACCTCTCCCTCCTCACCCTGCTGGGATGTTCAAAGCTGGCTTGCAGGGTAGTGGTAGTCAAGGGGGGAGCAGGGGGAATGGGGGCAGGGGTGAATACATCCAGGGCCCAGATGTGGGCAGGATCAGAGGCTGGTATTCTGGAGGCTCCCAGTATCATGCTAAGGGGTGATTGATCCAATGTGTCTGAATACTCAGAGCCCAGCACCCACCCTTCCACCCCAGATCATCTCCCTGGAGTCGGCACAGGACCTGCCAGAGACAGGCACAAGCTACCCCTCACTCAGCAGTTCCACCATCATCTCAGGTTCCTGGTGTCTAGATGCCGAGCCAGGCCAGTGGGATTGGAGGGAGAGACAGGGTCATGAGAGAGAGACCTCAGCAGGTCATGACCATCAGCCACAACCAGCCTTTGTGTCCCAACCCAAATAGTCAGTTTTGGTGTGACCAGGAATTCTTCCTGGCTGTCACGGCAGACACCAGCGGTGTCATAGGGAAAGTGGAGGCTGAGAGCTGGATAGAGAAGGAGGAAGCTCATCAAGAGAGGGATGAAGGGTTGAGAAGTTCCACCTGGGAAAGCAGTGTGCCACCCAAGTCTGGGCCTCAGTTTCCCTGAGAAATAGGCAGGACAAACCCGTGGGCAGTAGTGAAAGAAACGAAGAAGACTAAGCATAGTAGGGGCAGAGGGCTTAAGTACCCATGTGACAGTCACATCCATTCAGATCGCAGAGGGCGGGGAAGCCTGAACACACTCACAAGGTCCCGTGAGCTCAAGCTCCATGATAGGCTTTCTGCCCCTGCACCCCCATCTGTGACACAGGACCGCCCAAAGCCAGGGATGGGTACTGAGACAGGTTTCTCTTGCCCAGACACAAGGTCTACTCTCGGAAGACAAAGCCGCTCTCCTTCTACACGGACATCACGTATTTGGCCAAGCTGTGGGGCTGTGAGGGCAAGACAAGAATGTGAGTGTTGGGAAGGGCCAGGGGTGAGGGTAGTAGGGTGGCTGTGCCCTGCACCCAGCTGAGCATCAACCTCCTCTCAGCCATGCATGTGCCCCTGTGCCAGCTGTGCATCAGCCTCCTCTCAGCCATGCATGTCCAGTTCTGCATCTCATGCCTTTGCACCTTTAGTGGCCAGGCTCTAGTGGGAAACTCCTATGCTGGCCATTAAATCCAGGCCTTGTCTGTCACTGGCCCAGAGGCTCAGGTCCAATAAACACCGTCTGCTACCATTTCCATAATCCTTGTCCTCCATCATCTTTCTACACCTGGTTCCGTTATATCTTCCTGTTTCAGGCCTCAGTTTACCTCTCTTGGAAGGTTCACCAGTGATTCCATAGGCCATCTTAGTCATAGTCCCAAGGGGTCTTGTATTAAACACAAGACAGGGAACCAGAACTGGGAAGATAGAGTTCTTCCCAAGGAGGGACAGGGAAGGAGCTAGGCTGGTGGGCACAAAGGGTCCAATGTTGGTTTCCTGAGAACAGGGAGTCTTGGTAGCAAGGGGATCCACTCTGTATTTCTTCCCTTTCCCTTCATGTTGCCAGGCCCTGTGCTGGCCTTCCCTCCCTGGTATCTTTGACTCTGTGACTCTGAAACAGGAAAGTGTCCCTGGGATACAGTTGGCTCCTGCCAAAGAGTCTGAGATGCTGGGGTGGGACAATCCCTACCATGATACTGAACCAGGGTCTCTTTTGTTCCCCAGAGTTCACCATACCATGCCTGTCACCAGCTTATATTGCCTGAGGGAGAGTCTGGCGCTCATCTCAGAGCAGGTACTAGAGGGACTTCAGCCCGAGGAGGTGGGGTGGGGGGCAGTAGGGGAGGAAAAAGAGAAAGGGAAGAGAAGGAAAGCCCTCAGACCTGTGTGTACCTCAGAGAGGCACCTGTGGGATTCTTCCTTCCCCATGACTCCCTCAGATTGCTCTGGAGAAATGGGACAAGAGGGTTCCTGAGACAGCAGTGAAGCTGTTTGCCAGCAGACCCAGGCTTCCCAGTAGAATAAGCTGCAGTGTGACTGGGAAGATGGAGTTCTTCCCAAGGAGGGCCAGGGAAGGAACAGCCTCTTCAACAAGGATGGTAGAGCACTAACTATGTAAAGACTGGGAGGACAGAGCCTGGGACAGACAGAGGCACCCTCATCCAACCCTTCAGTTACTGAGCAGAGCAGGGATCCCTGAAATAGAGTGGGGGCTCTGAGAGAGGTAGGTATGGTGAGAGGGGTCTCAGGGGCGGGGTGTATTTACCGCTGCTCGGTAAATCACTGGCTATCTTACTTTGTGTCGTTCTAACAGAAAGCCACAAGCGGAGTGCTTTACAGTTAGATTTACTCAGCTGAAAGTTTTTGGAAACTGGAAAATCTAAGTTCAAGGCCAGGTCCTACACTTAACTCCATCATAGCATATCTGAGGCATCACTTGGGCCAGAGAGCCAGGTGGAGCAAGAAAAGGTTATTCTGGCTTCTGACATTTTTTTAAATAAATGTCTCATGTAGCCCATGCTGGCCTCAAATTCACTATGTATCTGAGTTCCAGGCTAGCCTTGAATTCCCAATTCTCCTGATCTACCTCCCAAGTTCTGGGATTACAAGCATGCACCACCATGCCCAGCTATCTTAGGTTTCATTATAAACCCCACCGTCAGACACAAGCTAGCAGCCCTTGTGGCTTCTGTATCGCTAGCCAAGATAGTTTCCACCAAAACCTTGGGGGCACACCTGGCCACCGCAACACTCAGCAGAGTCAAGAAGGGGTTGGCACTCTGCAGGCATGTGCAGGTTCCAGGCCAGCTGGGTGTGACTGGGTCAGGACTTGTGTCCAGTACAGAGTCCAGTCTCAGGAAATGGAGGTAAAGTGTGGCTACAGGCCCAGTTGGTTGTGCAGGATCACAGGACAGAAAAAAACCACCAAAGTCCGACCGCATCCCTCTGGGTCCTGATGTCCTTCATCGACCATTGCCAGCCACGGAGGCCACGATGAGGCCCTGGGCTGTGGTTACCATGTTTGTATTCTTAGGACCACCCAAAAAAGTTGCTGCATGAGGAGTAGGTTAGAGATGTGGTGGCCCGTGATCTAGATGGACAGCTACACCCTGGCTAAGGCTCTGAATTGGGGGGACATCCCTGTGGAGCAAGGACTAGGGTTGAGTTGCACAGGAAATGGAAAGAAGTCGCGGAGAGCCAAGAATGGTGGCCCCTACCTGTAATCCCAGCACTCCAGATGCTGATGCAGGATCAAGAGTTCGTGGCTAGCCTGGGCTACATACTGAGACCCTAAAACAGAAGAAGGAAGAGTATTGGGAAAGAGGTTAGCTCAGTAGACTCCAACAGCTTTTGCCTGATGATCGGTGTGCTAAGAAGCTAAGCAGAACCAGTGGCCAGTGGAGGTAGGAGCTGATTGGAAAGATGTGACCTGGAAGTGATTGTGGGCCTCGAGTGGGCAGGTCTAGTTCTTAGAGGTCATGCATCACATTTCCTTGAGGTCCAGGGTCAGAATGAATAGAACCTGACTGATCACACCACAGACCTGTGTGGCCAGCAATCCCAGCCTCCCTCAGTGGCAGCCTACACTTTGAAATGTGTCGTGCCTATCTTCCCAGAGCCCACTGGGTACCCATTGGAGGCTGGTACCCACCTCTCTCCCTCTCAGACCCAGAAAATATCCTCTTTTCTCAAGTTGGTCAAGCCTAGACCCTCTTGTCGCCTCAGGGCCTGGGATTCCAGAAGTTACCTCAATGTACCTACGCCACAGAGCCTTGTGGGTCCTACCATCTCAGGGGACGGGGACTCCCACCCTGTCTGCTGGTCATGGCCACCTTTTCCCCCACAGGGCCTGGAGAATTCCTGGCAACAGCACAGGGAAGTCACAGCATATCTGCACAAACGCCTGCAGGAGCTGGGCCTGCAGCTCTTTGTGAAGGACCCGGTGAGGAGCCCAAAGGAAGGGGGTGCCCGCCGATTGACCCAGGCACTAGTCCAACAGGGAGGGTGAGGCTACCTTCGATTGGTGAGACCAAGTGCCATGTTTCAGTGGGACTTGAGCCTCCCAAAGCTGGGGGCAACCCCTTTAGGCCCTTGGCAATCTCCAAATGGCTCCTATTCCCTGCCAAGGGAGCCCTCCCTGCAGGAGCCACCAGCTAAGTGGCAAGTTTCTGGACCTTTCTCTGGATTCTAAAAGCCACGCAGGTCCAGAAACCTGAGCTTCGTCATAAAGGCTCCTCATCCTCCTATATGGCTCAGCCTGGCACTTCTTGTAGGCAATCCGGCTACCCACAGTCACCACCGTTTCTGTGCCTGCTGGCTACAACTGGAGGGACATCGTCAGCTATGTGCTGGACCACTTCAACATTGAAATCTCTGGTGGCCTTGGGCCCTCTGAGGAGAAGGTGAGAAGGCACTTGGAGCGCCAGAGGCACTAGACACCCTGTATTGAGCCCTGATGCACACGCCCTATCTGGGTTGGGTCACTGCAGGGCCCAGAACAGGTAGAATATCCTCAACCTGTCACTCACCTCAGGGAGAATATCCTCAACCCTCTCCACACACTAGGAAAGTCACACATCAGCTTTACCAGGTTCACTCTGTGTGCTGAGGGACCCTCCCTGGCCCCAGTCCTGGACTCTCTACGTTTTGGGGACAGAAGGGAAGGCTGGCTCTGGCCCCTGTGTGGCACGCATGAGGCCACTTCCCTCCTGCATACCAGATGGATGGTGTTCCCATGTGGTAAATACACCCTACCCTGCCCATCTCCTATCGGGGAAGGGGCTACAAACAGAGACTGACATCTTTCTGTTCCATGCCTGCCAGGTGCTACGGATTGGCCTGCTGGGCTCCAATGCCACCACGGAGAATGTGGACCGTTTGGCCAAGGCCCTGAGGGAAGCCCTACAACATTGTCCTAAGAACAAGCTATGAGCGAGCTTTCACCGGACTATGCACTCCTGAAGCGGCTGGAAGTGTCACAGGAACCAAAAGATAGTACAAGGCCACCAGGCCTGGGGACAGCAAAGCTGCTGACACAGCCCAGCGAGGTGGGAAAGAACAGCGTGAAGCTGCCCATCTCCCCCCAGATGGGACCTTGTGGACACAGGGTGGTAATCACCATCCAATGGTGCTGCAGTGTAGAGGCCACTGGCCTCTGGGAAGAATCAATAAAGTGCCAGTCACGCCTCTTCTCTGACTGTGTCAAACTGGATGTGGAAGAGAAGAGAGAACTGGGGCCCCTCAGCTGCCTGCACGGCCCCAGTGTGGCCCTTTGAGGAGAATCGCTTGTTCTGGAGCCCCCACACAGATGCTTTCCCTCGTCTAAGGATACTGTTTTCAATTTCCAGACGTCACTCAGTCTCCAAACACACTCTCATAATGCTGTCTTCAAGTGAACCTATAAGGAACCCCACTCATAAAAACAAGACACCCATAAACACGCAGAATCGAAACTCATAACCGTGAAGGCCCACATCCTTGGCCCTCCCCACAGAGGTTTCATATTCACCTGAGGGGACCCCTGAGCCCCAGTTCCCTACTCTGATTGTCTCCTAAACCTCAATTCTGGCTCAGTTATCCAACATACTCAGACCTAGCACACACTCGGCAGCTATACTCAGAGACCCCTCTTACCAAGGCTGGAGGGTGCCCCTCTTACCAAGGCTGGAGAGCCCCCCTCTTACCAGGTTGCCAGTAGGTATGCACCCCCTGACAGAGAATGGTTGGCCTGGCTATGACCACATCCCTAGTACAATGGTCACAGTTGTGGGGTAGGGTTCTGAGCCAACAGAGCCCTGTGGCTCCTGCTGACCAGAAGGGACAGTCTTAAGAGACACAGACACAGTCACAGCAAAGTTGTGATCAATGCCACACAGGGGCCTAGAGCAGAGCAAGGAGGGGGTTCTTGGAGAGGATTCAGGAGAGCTCAGGGCCCAGAATGCCCAGGGCCATGTGATCACTTGGAACCTGGCCTTTGTCCTATCTTGACTTGATCTCCCGAGAGGCAGGCACACCAAGGTACACAAGTGGTTTGGCTGAGAACGGACCCAGGAATCACCCAGTGGAAGATCCCCTGGCTCTGGTCCCACAGATCAGCTGTGGCTCACACATTCTCTGATGAAAGCCTGCCCAGCATGTTGGACCTTCTGCACACGTGTGCCTGACTATCCTTGAGTGCATGACCGTACTGTAGAAATTCTGTCTCTTTACCTGCCAGTGACGGACAGACACCTGATTCATTTCCAGTGTGGGGCTTTGATAAACCCAGCAGTAAGGGCCTCCTGACTCAAGGCTTCATGTGGCTGTGTGTTTTCACTTATTTTGAGTAAATGACAAGGATCTCAGTTGCAGGCCACCCTGACTAGGAGATACTGTGCCTACGAGCTGTGATCATTTCACATCCTTGCCCAGGTGACCAGCATCCTTTTTTTCTAGCAACTGTCAAGCTAACTGTGATAGAATGTATCCTCCCCTGGTGACTGTGCCCCTGCCACTTGCAAACCTTCTTTAGAGGAGTGTCAGTTCAAATATTTCGCTCAGTATGTGGATTTTTTCCTTTTGGGGTTGCTGATTTGTAATAGTCATTGAGTTCCCGTGTGTGTGTGTGTGTGTGTGTGTGTGTGTGTGTGTGTGTGTGTG
>LOJH01001585.1:75593-94899 GCA_001685095.1 Ellobius talpinus
TCTCTCTCTCTCTCTCTCTCTCTCTCTCTCTCTCTCTCTCTCTCTCTCTTCACAGCCACCCGTAGAGAATTTTCTTATTCTAAAACCTTTGAATTTCCACATGAATCTTGGGCTTATTTTGTCTGCTTCTACAGAATAGTTTCCTGGGATTTTGATTAGATAAGGACAGTAGGAATCTTAGAAATACCATAAACTTTGAATTTATGAGCATTAATTTAGATGACTTTAAATTTCTGTAAGCAATGTTTCAGGTTTTCACTGTAGAGGTCTTGTGTATATCTTTTTGTCAGATTTATTTGTAAGGAATTTGCTGATATTATAAATGGTATTTATTTTTTCATTTCCAACTGTTTCTTTTTAATATGGTGTTTTATATTAGTCTTGCATTTACTGACCTTGCTAGGCTCATACTTCTAATGACTTCTTTGTATATTTCTTTGGCTTTTCTAAGTAGATAATCAAGTTGCCTCTGAATGATGACATTGATATATCTTTTCAAACATGTACCCTTTTCACCGGCTTTCTTTCTCACCTTGCTGAGGATCATAAAGCCATTGCAAAAAAAAAAAAAATTGGTTAGGAGAACTTCAGTCTTAGAGAAAGTGTTGAATATTTGAATTTTAAAATTTTTATCTACTTGGTGCGTGTGTGTTCAGTTTATGAATGGTACCAGTAGCAGGTTTTCTGTAGTTCCTGTCTACCTCAGTTTGCTGATTTTGCTGTCAGCGGGGAGCTCACAACATTCCCACCCTTAGCTACTGTGCAGGACTTCTTAGGTACTAAGGTTATGATTCAAGCATCACTTTCTTCTCCGTTATTTTCTGATAAAGCTTATCTAGAACTAAAGATACTTTATTGCCCTCGTGTGTTTGGTAGAATTCAACAACCCAGCACTTACGGATGGAAATTTTCCTTACGAAGAAATTTAAAAGTTTTTTCCAACACATATGACTCCCTCCCTGCTTCCCTTCCTTCCTAACTCCCTTCTTCCATTTGAGACAAGGTCTCCTTACGTAGCTCGAGTTAGCCTCAAATTTGCCCTCTGCTTGCCTCAGCCCCCTGAGAGCTGACTGGATATGGGTTCTTTAGATGTCATCTTCCTTCAGCGTCAGTTTTGAGAATTGTACTACCCATGGCATGTTAGCTTCCATCTCGGCTGCTAAGTGTGCTAGCATGAAGTCACTCACAGGGCCCCTTCAAGGACTTCCTATGTCTACAGATTTGTAGTGATTTTTCTTTCAGCATCCTCTATATTGGCAGCTTATATTTTCTCCTTTTTTTCCCTGTTCATCAGCCTTGCCAGAAATATTGATTTTATCTGTCTTTTCAAAACCGCAGTGTTTGCTTGTGTTGCCTTTTCTCTGTCATCTGTCCTCTGATCATTTCTACTCTACTGTGCTTCTCATTTGATTACTTGTGGTCTTAATTTACTCATTTAATTTTTTCTACATTCTATTGATTCTCTCTCTCTCTCTCTCTGTCTCTCTGTGCATGTGTGCATGTGTGTGCATATGCCACGATGTGTAAAGGCCAGAGGACAACTGGTTTTCTCCTCCTCCCATGAGGGTCCTGGGAATTGAACTCATCTCACTGGCCCTTCTTTGAAATTTTGGATAAATTCTTGATTGACAGGTAATTCTTGTCCATATCTTGGGGGGCTGCTCTTGGTTTCCTGCTTCCTACACCGGAAGCTTAAGAAGTTGATTTTGAAATGCAGTATCTCTTCTAGACATTTCCAACTAAGGTCCTCTCTCCAAGCACTGCATCGTCTTTGTCTCCGAGCTTTGATGGACAGTTTTCTCATGGTCGCCCAAGTCAAAATATTTGCTAACTTTTTTTCTGGGACTTATTCTTGGAACCATAGATTATTCTGATTTATGTTGTATAATTTTTAAATATTTGGAGGAAATTCAAAATATCCACTCAGTTTTTATTTTTAATCTGTGTCTATTGAGATCAGAAAGCCTATTGTGTATGGATTTTAGCTCCATGTAAATGCACTCAAATCCGTTCTTATTGAACAGGGCAGGCTCCTCCAGAAGCATTCAGACTGGCTGGAGACAGTTCTTCTGCAGCTCTGCACGCTCATTGATTTGTTTCCTGTCAGGTACTGAGAGGGAGGCATTCATACCTCCATCCAGGTGCCCACACGTTCCTGTGGGTCCTCATGGGGTATGGAGACTGTTTAGCTTCAGAACTTCTGGGCTTTCCTGAGGACTTACTTTGGATGTCATCTGCAGTCACCTTCACCTCTGTAATTTCCTTACATCTGTGTGTTTCCCAGGGGCCTCTTGTCTCTGCAGTTAAGGAATAATTCTTTGTCTTGAAGCTCTGTTTCTGGGAGGACCGTTCCTCATTGCTGCCTTCCAGGACTCTTGAGTGCCCAGAGAAGTCACCAAAGCCAGCATGAGGTGACAGGGAGGCCTGGTCACCAGGTGTGATGACAGAGATGCACAAGCCGCTGTTGTTGTAACTTATCTGTCCCTCAGCCTGCTTGACTGGCCCCAGATAGACCGCATCCATTGTCCTCCAGATCCATGCTGCGTTCACCATCTCCTACCCTGCCAACACCATGGGGCCTGTGACAGTGGGAACGGGGTCACATGGTGTATCGGGTTCCTTCTGTTGTGCGTGACAATCCCTTGCTCCAGGGCCTCAGCTCCTATGCTGGGGCTTGCAGGGATCCACAACACAAACTTGCTGTAGAAGCCACTTGCGTACTGTTCCCACTCAGAAGTGATGTTCATCATAGTCACTTAGTTGATGGGCATTTTTAGGTGAGGTGCAGAGAGTCTTCAAGATCCAGAGAGGTCACCAAGCACCAAGGCAGGTAGGACAAAGTCCCAGCCTATGCTGGGCCTCTGAGCCCAAGGGTTTTGCCTGTGTGGCTGACCTTGAGAAGGTACAAAGATTCGCCCTGTTTGAATCATGGAATGAGTGCATTTTGTAAGCCTGTAGGCATGTCCAACCTGTGGCCCACAGACCACATGAATGGAACCCAGCTCATTTGTAGACCATAATGTCATGCTGAAGTGTCAAAAGTTGGACACCTGTGTAAGGCACTGGAGAACTTGCCAGCGAGCCTTCCTGGCCCTGATCTGCATGGTAGCATCACAGAACCCTTTTGCAGCATGTCTCCCATGGTCTATCTCGTGCCCAGAGCTGGAGGGTTAGCTTTGGCCAGATCCAGATCTTACGCGGACCTCTTCCAACATGCCATTTCTATACCTCCCTTCTAATGGGAACAGAAAGGGTATGCCTCCTGTACTGGTGCCTACAGAGCAAGTTCCAGAGGTCCTGTCATCCTGTCCTACCATAGGTCACATGTCTAACACAGCATCTTGGTGACAAATCACCATTTGGCGACATTTCTGGAACCCCTAACACTCACTACAGTCCATCTGGTTCTTACTGGGGTTGTGGTACACTTTAAGGAGTGTTGCATTCTGCTCCTGCACCCTTATGGGGTGTGTTTGGGTAGACTATTTAAAGGGAAGTGGACTAGGGATAGTTTCAATATATTTCATTGAGGACTGGTGAGATTGCTGAGTGGGTGAAGTCCTGAGTTCGATCCCTGGACTGACCCATATAGGCGAAGGAAAGGACCAACTCCTCCAAGTTGCTCTCTAACCTCCACACATAAGCCATAGCACCCATGTGTGCGCACACACACACACACACACACACATACACATTGGTGTACACACTGGTATAAGCAATATATATATGTGTAAAATATAATTCTGGGTGTGGTGGTGCACACCTTTAATTCCTGCACTCAGGAGATAGAAACAGACATCTCTAAGAGTCTGAGGATAACCTGGCCTATTTAGAGACTTCCAGGCAAGCCAGGGCTACATAGTAAGACCGTGTCTAAAAAAAAATTCTGTCCTCTTGGCCTTTCCTGTGCTCATAGCTCTCATCTCTGTCAAGTACAGCCATTGTGATTTATACTCATCCCCAAGGAGGTGGCCAGGGTGGGCCTGGGTCGACATCAGTCCCACTCTTGAGACAACATGGTATTTCCCTTTTGCTGATGATAGCTCAGGCCCTGGTCCCACAACACTCAGAGGTCCTGAGCATTGCTCATTGTATTTATCTGACAATGCTATCAGTCCTTGGAGGACACTGGGACACTGGGTGACCTGCCCACATATGGGACCTGGATTCCCTCCTCAGAGCCTGGGGTGCAGTCTGCAGTTCTGAAGTCAAGGAGTAAATGTCACCAAGGGTCAAAGACAGTAGAGAAGAGATGTCTTGAAGCTGGGGTACTCACAGGTTCCTGGGCTCCAGGGAAGTTGCTTCAAGCTAATGAGAAGACAAGAATCACAGGATTCTGGGAACAGGAGACACTCCTCCAGAGACAGAGCAGTAGGTCAGACCAGTATAGGGGGAAGGGGGGATGTGGAAGTCCCTCTTTTGGCTCCATTTCCTTCTGACCTGGAGAGTAAGGACAACTGTCCAGGGGGACAATCCCTACCTGAGGGTGGAGAAGATTTGAAATGACATCATCTTGGCACTCAAGCCTTTCATAGTTTAGAAGTCTATATTTGCAGCAAGAGATACAGAGATCAGGGGTTCTCTCCACAGGGCACACAGGGGCATGAATGTATTCAACACTGAACACACAGTTTTTCAATCCCAGGAGCAGAGGCAGAGCAAACATCCATTGCTGTCTCCTGCCTATATCTGTTCTGACTGTCAAATGGATGGATCCATGGGTCTCTGGGAAGCATATACCCACCCACCTCAGTCCCAGTCTGGAACATGGCAGCTGCCTCAAGACCACAGTGCCAGGCACTTGAGTCTCACAGCCATCCCTTGAACAAGGAGTCCTTAGGGACCAAGTCCCTCCACCAGTCACTCAAAGAAATATCTCTGATTCCCCATTTCCTTCCCAGAAGTTCCAGGGAGCTCTGCAGGTTGGTAGAGACTGGACCTGCCCGCCCAGCTCAGCTGTGGTCACTTCCCATGCTCTTGGCCTTCTGGAAGATGTTCTGCATGGCTGAGATTCTGTCCTTATCCTGGATGTCAAAGACCTGGAACTGCAGTGGGCAGGGACAGAGGGTCACAGGGAGCCAGGCTGCACCTGTCTCAGACATCCTCTCTGACCATCCTATCTGTGAGTGTCCACCTGGTCCGGCACCCCTGCAGGTAGACCACCCCAGTACCCCTCCTCCAACAGCCCTACCTCACACAATGTATCCCTGACACAGGAATGACCACCTGCCCGAGGAGGTCCCACTAACAGTGATTGAAGGCTTTTTCCCTGCACATTCCTGACCAAGAAATGTCAGACATGAGTATTCGGTTCTGGGTGGATGAGTCCCTGCCTTTGTCAGGGATCAATGGGCTCTATAGGTGTAGAAGGGACAGCTGGTAGGCACCCCGAAACAGCAGGCTAGAGAACATAAGGTCCTAGAGGGTGTGACTCTCAGAATTGCCAAGTCCAGGAATTCATAGGAAATCGATCCCAGAAGGTCCAGGGAAAGTCAAAGCCCCAAAGTAGAGAGGGCTCTGGGCATTTGCTGTGTGGTTTAAGGTAATTCTGTGGAACACAGACACAATCTCAGGCACTCTGCCCTGACTTCTAGAGAGCAACATTATACCCATGGGGCCTCTCCTGAGGTGGCATTTTATGTCCCATCTGACCCACCACCAGTAAGAGTTCTGGTTTTACCACAGCCATCCTTGAGTTCCTGTCCTGGGAGAGAGTGGTCAGGGTTCAGGACCAGGGCTCCAAGCCACTCCCCCCGAAACAGCTGCACCCACCTTATCAAGCAGAAAATCAAAGTAAGCAGTGGTCCAGTAGGTAGGGTCACTGGCAGGGAGTTGCAGGAGTGCCTTGACTCCATTGTCAATGCGTGGTAGATGGCTGTGGCCCAGGTGGGTGACATGGATTCGTAAGGATTCTTCGGGCTGGCTGGCGAAGTGTTCCACACGTTGGTAGATGATGCCAAGGTCCAGGCCACTGTCCTGCAGCAAGTTGTGCTCTGGGTACAGGAAGTGGGGCAGGTTCCTGGTAGCCAGGCAGCAGAGCAGCACCACCAGCAGACGGTACACGGCGCCCTGCAGGTCCATCCAATCTTCAGGTGCTGGGAAGAGCACAGAGGCCCACAGCAGCACTGTCTGCAGGACACAAAGTCAGACCTGTCAAGGGGCGGCTGGACCGGCTCCCTACCACCTGTCCGTCCACTAGCCCTGTGCCAGCTTACATCCGCCAACCATCCTCAACATCTCTGGGTTCTGAGTCCCTCTGATATCTGCCACCCTAGCAGCTCCTGGGGCTCCCATCACCTTCTCTGCCCCTCCCTCTCTCCTCTGGGCCTCCCCTTTTAGCCTTTGCTGAACTCTGGTCAACTTCAGAACTCCTCGGGGTTATCTGAGGCTTCCTCCATGTGGAGGCTTTCTTCATGTCCCTCCATTGAGCTCTGTAGACCAGCCCTAAGGGCCCACCCCAAGTCCTCCGCCTCCTCTTCCTCCTCCTCTACCATCTCTCAGTTCATCTAGGATCCTTTGTGTATCAGACCCCAGTGGCCACTGGAAACCGGGTCCCCACCTCGGGCAGAGGTCTAAGACAGCAGACTGACTCCCCAGAGCCAGTATCTGATGACACGGACCAAGCAGAGGGTCCTCTCCATCATGAACACACACCCCGGGAGGATCCCAAGGCTTCACAGCTCTACCCACTTGCTTCTCACTGCCCCAGGGGCTGGGGTGATGGAACCTTGCTTGTTCTTCATCCATAGCAGGATGTAGATGTGATGTGACTGTCCTGCCCCAGGGAGCATAGGAAGGGAGCCAGTGCTCCCATGGGTACCCAGTTGGCACCAGTCCATAGGGGAATCTGGCGAGAGGACTCTTGCTGGGGAGAGGTCCAGTCATGTTTCTGATTGCAAAGTCCTCCCATGTCACCTATCTAGGAATGGCCAAGGCCAGCATGATACACCACGGCACCACTCTACAGCCATGCCTACGAGACCTCGTGGGCTGTGGCCTCTCCAGGTGAACCTGGAGTCCTTGCAGTACCTGTGGCTGCTCATCACAGGAGCTGGTGTGAGGGACATACCCAGAGGGTCACTGCCCTCTATCGTCTAGTCACAGATGTGAGCGACAGAGCAAGGCAGGTGGTGAGCTACCGTGCATACCTTCAAGTGGTCAAAAGTTAGGCCGGGGCTCTGGCTGCCCCCTCGCCAGTTCTCTAGGTTCACCCGGTCGAGGATGGAGAGGCTGTCCAGGCGGTGACCAGGGAAGGAGCCTAGTGCACCAAGCAGGCGGCTGAGCAGGTAGCCGGTGGAGATCCTGAAAGCCAGACCCAGCTGTCAGGTCTGGGGTTCACAGTGCCCAGCACCCTGTGTACCACCCAAAAGAAAAAGTCCAGGTGGCTGCTGCTCCCCAATACTAGAACCTCATGAGTCCCATAGGAGGGTCCTACCCTTGCTGTGGTCATTCTGTGGCTCCATGACCTACCTCTCTCTTGGAAGTTGATTCCATTTGCTAGCTTGAACATCTGGAGTTCAGACTCCCCATCAAAGATTGCAGGGATTATGGGAGACCTCAGCCAGTCCACCCTTTATTTAGACTGGGGTTTGGTGGAGCTCCAGGTTGACAGAGGGTATGGGCTCCACTATAGGGTGTATTAGGGAAACCAAAGTCCCCTTTTCTGCCATGGGAGCCAGAGGGTGGATAATATGTGGAGGGTCTTCATCTAGGACCCTTAGCACAGGGCCTAGCACATCAAGGCTCTCACTTTTGTGCTTGCTGAACCAGCATTGGGTAGGACCTCCGCACCCTGTGAGTCTCAGTCCTAAAGGGTGGGCAGAGGTGGGGCAGCAGGAAGGCCATGTTCTACTCGCCCCCACCCTTCACCTGCTTTGGTGGGCTGGTGCTTACTCAGTATGCTTGGCACAGACCTTGTTCTGCATGAATGGGTCAGCAAGGGTACAGGGTATGGGACCCACAGAGCTCTGCAAAAGCTTCAGAATGTCACAACAATGTATAAATGTCACTTATAAGGAGCAATTTTGTTCCAAGATGGCAGTACCTTGGGCATGTGTGTATTTTGTAAGTCCCCCAGCAGAATCACTATGGTCTTGTAGGTGGGTGCCAGTGATGTCAGTCTTGGATGGGTCCCAGGCCCTGAGTCCTGCTGGCTGAGCTTCTGTCCCCTTCACTTTCTCACAGACACTGACTTGGTAGCAAGTAGCCCTCACTGAACTCACAGGCTTCAGGGGACTCAAAGAAGTCAGGGCTGGAGATAAGGGCTGACACATGAAAGGAAACATCTATAGCTAAACATCTCATGTGGGGGAACATTCTGAGAAGGGCTCTGTAAATCTGGCAATGCCACCCCAAGTGAAAGGTATTAACAAGCCCAAGTTACTTTTATCAGTGTGAGCATCTTTGCTGTATGGGTGTTCTCACTGTATGGGCATCCTCACTGTGTGAGCATCCTCGCTGTGTGAGCATCCTCACTGTATGGGCATCCTCACTGTGTGAGCATCCTCGCTGTCTGAGCATCCTCACTGTGTGAGCATCCTCGCTGTGTGAGCATCCTCGCTGTGTGAGCATCCTTGCTGTGTGAGCATCCTCGCTGTGTGAGCATCCTCGCTGTGTGAGCATCCTCGCTGTGTGAGCATCCTCGCTGTGTGAGCATCCATGCTGTGTGAGCATCCTCACTGTGTGAGCATCCTCACTGTATAGGCATCCTCACTGTATGGGCATCCTCGCTGTGTGAGCATCCTTCCTGTGTGAGGAACTTAGACAACATCTCTGCTAGAGTTTAGCTGACTATTGGTGAAAGATCCCCTCCCACACCACCTTCCACATTGGATATCTCATCACGGCTTTATGCTATTGGTCACCTGTGCAGAAGATGGCCCAGCCAAGTCCTCCCCAAAGCTCCCTGTGAGTCATTAAACACTAGAACTGCCCCAGAGATTCTAGAAACCTCAGCATGACACAGATATCCACAGGGCAGAAACAGGCAAGAATCCCTCAGATCCTCCTGCATGAGGCTCAGGGAGCATCAAGGTGTTTCTCCCTTCCCTCAGGTCCAGAGTGGCATTTACCTCCAGTGCTGGGCATTAGCTGGCACCAGGTCCACCCCGTGGCTGGCAATTCTTCTCAAGATGCCCTCAGGGAATCCAGGCTTCAACTGGGCCCGCTCCAAGGTAGGCACCCTGTGCTTCTTCCTCACAACAGGCACAATGTTGAAGCGGATCTTCCTCCAGCCACTGGACACCAGCAGGGACAGGTGCAGCTGCCCTTCCTTCAGGTTAGCAGCATTCAGGGAACCTGCAACAACCTGCCATCAATCTAGCTCCCCTCTTCTGGGCCTAACCCTGCTTTGGTCTGGGACACCCTCCCTGATGTCATGACTGCCCTTCCCTGTATCTGTGGCTCCTCTACCTGCCCATAGGAACCATTGCACAACCCTACGCATGGAGCAATGCCAGCTGAGCTATGTCACAGCATCCTTCGTAACAACACCTTCCCTCATGAGCCTTCTGTCTGCTAGGCCCCTCCCTCAGTCTTATTGCCTGAGCCTGCTTCCCACACCTCCTGGACCTGTAGGATCTGTCCCTCTCCCGTCTGTTCCACCTCCTCTCAAGATCAGCTCCATTCAGTGCCCAGGCTAGAGCCAGGAGAGAGACTAAGTCCCAAGGAGAAGTGCTGGACATGTATGGTGCTTAAAGCTGGAGTGTGAAGAGCTGGGCTGGTGGAGTTCCCCTGCCTCCCTGGGCAGCTCAGAGCCTGCAGCTCTTTTGGCGGATCGCTGTGATAAAGACATCTCATTGCTTCATTCTGAACCTTTCCAGTCTTTAAGGAAAGTCAACAGGATGCTCTTGGGCCTAGCATCCCATTCCAGGGACTCCGTACCCCCTAGACACCGTTAACTCCAAAGGACAGCCTTTAGCTATAGTGTCACCTGCAGAGTCTGGAGACTCCATATCCCTGCTCCAGCCAGCTGTGGCCAGGGAGAACAGACATAATAGCCCAGCTCACCAGAGTAATAACAAAGCTAGGGGGATCAATGCCAGCTGGACCTCTGCTGATGAGCTAGTGGGTTTGTGCCCATCGCGTCCCCTACACCGAGAGCCTCCCTAGCAGCTCAGGTTAGGTCATGCATGGGTCAGAGTCACCCATGCATGCATGCATGCTGGTCCTCCTACCGGACAGGTGGGACTGGGCAACAAAGGACAGGAAAAGCTTAGGATCAGGTTCATGAGCGAGAACTGTCCATGTTGGGAAAGGCCCTGGTATCCTGAGAGGAGGTACAAGGTGACCCCATTTCCAGGCTGCCATGACCCAGAAATCCAGGCTAAGCCTGAACATTCTGTATGATGAGGTCTGTATCTACTTAACACTTCCAGGAATTTGTTACCTCCATTACCTGATGAATCACACATTATGGCCAAGAGACTTCTCTCTCCTGTCCCTACTGAGACCTCACCCAGAGCTCATGTCCCTATCATGAACCCCTAGGCCACCTAAGAGGGAACATTCGGGAATGACAGGGCTGGATGTTGGTGTATCCAGGAGCCTTCTACCTTAGTGTTCTCTTCCTTTCAAAACAAGTCAGCAACAGAGATAGTGAGGGGAATAACAAAGACACCCACACTATCACACAGGCTCAGGGTGGAACCGTTTCCCCTCCTACCCCAGCGCTACCTGTCTATGTCCATTGAGGGGCCTGGGTCAGAGGCCAGAACAGCCAATCTGGGAGCTGGGTGTGCTCAAAACAGAATCCCCAGCCCAAGCCTTGTAACAGAGCCTCCATTGCAAGGAAAGAGCCGGGCCTTGCTGAGTGTCCCTTCAGTTCCCATGATCTGCAGGATAACTCTGAGGCAACCTCTGGAATTCTCCATGCATGAGCCTCAGTTTCCCCGTTGAAGGGGGAGGGGACCCTCTCAGCTCAGCATTTAAATGTCTCCTTGTCTTCCTCTAGTCACACATTCTTATTTGTGAAATGGCAGCCTGGAAGACAGCCAGCCACACCTGTTCTCAGCAGGCTACCTCTAAGCCAGGCCTGGCTGGTCTCACCGGTTCCAGGGAGTGGATAGCTGAACCCTGTCACCAACAATAGCTTCCCTTTTAAGGAATGTGTTGGAAGCAATGCCTGGAATGTCCCATGGGCCCAGCTCAGCCACAGCAGCAGGAATTGGCCTATGCTATGGGGTCTCCTTTCTCAGTCAGGAGGCAACCTGATATGCAAGTAGGGCCTAGAGGTTTGGACTGTCCTTGATGGCCCATAATTTGGAAATCTCCTGGTTACCCCATAGGTCTGTGTCTCAGCAAAATAGTGATACTGTAAAAGCCAGGGCCATCTGGCAGTGGCAATGACTGTGTTAGGTCAAGCAAAAAGGCAGAAATGGTCCTGCTGAATTAGAGGGTTTAAGAGATGACCAGGTAAGATGCCCAAGGAGCTGCAAAACACCAGACACTTAATAACAGTCTCTGGCCACCCGAAGGTCAGTCTTCTGCTCCAGGACACCTGGCCTAGCAGGTCTGGGAGGGACTGCCCACAGAAGCTGACCCCTGGTGTTGGAAGCCTAAGCCCAAGGGCTTCCTGAATCCTGAAGCCCAGACTAGATGCCCAGCTATAGGCTCTACTAGACACCCTTTCCCAGGGCCCTGGGAAGGAACAGCAGTCCACTGTCCCAGGCTCCACTGTCCCTGGACACGCAGCGAGGCCGAGACTCCACACACTAGGGATCTCAGGCATGTTATTGCCCTCTGGGGAGGCAACTGCCCATTCACTGACGACACAGTATAAATACCAGGAAGTTGACTTGGGAAGACAAACACATGAGAAATTAGCAACTGCTACCATCATGTGTCTGTCTCCTCCCAAGAAAAACAGGACATTCTCTTTTGGCCTCCAATGCCCTATCAACCTGGCATCTTATACCTGAACCCAAGAGGACGAGTGTCTTCACTTAGGGTCCCCAATCTTCTTGCTTATCACAGGCTGTACCTACTATTGAAGTCACCTTTGTGTAAAGAGACTAGCTGGTTCTGGTCATGCTGAGACAGACCTACCTGAAGCTCCGATACCCCAGATTACATAAACAAGATGTCCCGCAAGAGACTGAGGCTGGGTCCCTGCCATATTTGAAAATACCCAGTCTGGATCTTAATGTACCAAGTTAGCGTCTCAGTCATAAATTGGAGCAGGCATGCACACATGCCTGTATATATAGAGGCACACATTCACACGTATGCATTCACAAGTGTATCCATGTCTGTTCACACCCCCACATACTCATATGCATGCACACTAGCATGTGTTTGCATCCTGACTCACATACAATCTGACAGATGGTGACCAAGGCTGAAGTGGGAACAGCCGTTAAGCATCACCACCACAGACTGTAACAGGTAGCAGACTGATTTCCGAGAACCCTGCCAGAGACCCTGTGCTGCAAGCTGGCCAGCAAAATCACAGGCTTCCTCTAAACTCTCAGACATTTGTAAAGTGACATTCGTTAAAATGTCTTCCCCAAAGCACCATGCAGAAACAGGTCACATGTGATTCACAACCTGTTTTCTCAGGGAGTCTGGGGGTTCAGGGGCCAGAGCCAGTCTCCTGGCTCACGGGGCCCCCAACACAGAATGAAATTCACACTGTGCTCATATGCACAGCGGATACACACACACACACAGGAGCCTGTATGCAGCCCCCATGGGACAGTCCATACCCTGAGCCCTCCAACACAATGGTCACACACATACATGCACACACATATTGCACATATGTGCAGAGCACCTCCCCACTCCCACCCCATTACCTGGTGGGACAAGGTTGTGGTGCTTGCACTGTACAATAGCAGCCACCAGAAGATCTTTAAGGACACACAGTACTTTACTGGGTACAATGTGGCCACAGCACTTGTCTCTGCTCTCTGAGGAGACACTGAAGACATCATCAGTCATCCATGACTCCAGGCCAGGTGCTTCCTTGAGGACACCGAGGCGACAGATTGCAGGGCCATCCCCTGGCTCAGTGGCTTCTGACTCCTCAATCAGGAGAGCCTCGGCGTCCACCCCCAGGGGCACCTCCACATCCAGCGGGTCCTCTGAGGAGCGCAGTGCAAACTGGAAGGCCTCCAGGTCTCGAGAATAGTCGACAAGGAAGCGGGGGTCCAAGGCATGGACACGCTCCAGCACAGTGAGCAGGATGTTCTCCGCTCTCTGGTAGTCCTGGACACGGGGTGACTCCCGCGACTGGATGGCCAACAGGTAGTGATGCCACAGGGGCACCTGCTCAGTCATGTCTGGAGCAAAGACACAGGGGGCAGGCATTCCTGAGCAGTAGGCAGCAGGGCCTAGGGGCCCTTGGGGCAGCTCTTCAGCTGGTGCGGACTGGCGAGGAGGAAGCGGTACCTGCCCAGGTGAGGCGAAGGTCTGCAGGTAGGGCCCAGCTCTCCACAGGCAGAGTTCCAGAGGGGCAGGCACTTGCAGCAGGTTAAATAGCTGAACCAAGGCCAAGGCCTTTGAAGTGGGGTGAGTCAGTACCTAACAATTAAAAGTATCACAGGGGGCTGTCCAGGGAGGCAGAGGCCCAACTGCTTACTGCTCTCCTCCCTCCCTACTCCCTCCTGAAACTTAGGCTCAAAACACAGAGGCCTAACCTGGAGGAGGGCAGGTGTGTCTGATGTTTCACGCCTCCCCCAACTCAAAAGCTAGCCACAGCGTCCCTTCCCTGCTCAGTATCCCTTCCTTTCCATAGTCTAAATGGGAAGGCAATGGGTGCCGGACTCTGTATGGGTCCTCTCCTCTCTAAAGCGGCTGGGAGAGGAGCAAGACTCAGGCCTGAACTGGGTAGTACCGCCTAAGCATTCCCCAGATACCAGTGTAAATCATCCCTTCTCCATTTGTCATTCATATAATTGGCTAGCTTGGCCCCTCAGGGTGCCTGTCCCATCCCTCCAGCCTCCCTCTGAGAAGAGTTAGCACGCACCTGCCTGGAGCTGCTGCCTTCTAGGAGAGAAGCGGCCTCTGACTCCACCTCATGGCTGGAAAGTCTTACCCTATGAGCCACCTGCCAGTGCCCTGCCCACTGTCTCCTCCCTGCTCAATGTCAGGCAAGTCCAGTCAGGCAGGAGGGAGCCGCCCCTAGCGACCCTTGGCCCTTAGAAGAGCCCCAGTGCAGAGGTAGCAGCTCAGCTTCTAGTCTGCAAACAGCCAACAAAGGCGACAGCCCCATGGGTGTCACAGAGATTCCATCTCTGCAGCCACACCACGCATGACCTCTGACCTCAGCCATCTGCACTAAGTCAGAGCTACCAGACGATAGGAAAGGAAAAGCACCCTTCTTGGAGTGGCTGCTCAGAGCCTCTGAGGGGCTCCAACCTGTGAGCAGGCCTCTGTGAGCCTCCGTGACAGAGACAGGCTTCCCTACAGCCTCGTCCAGCTCTGGCTGCTGGGCTGCCCAGCATATGGCTCACCCTCTCCAAGGCTGTGCAGGTTTCAGAGGGCTGCCTCTGCCCTTCACACTGCTTGCCCTGCCCCATCCAGCTCCACCACTGCACCATAGTCTGTGAGAGGTAGGCCCTGTCGTCCTAGATAGCCCAGCTCTGACACACCAGGCCAGAGAGTTCCTTCCTTGCTGAGACCCTGGGCTTTTCCACACAACCTCACAGAAGTCCCTTCAAGCCACCTAGGAGACGGAACCACCCCCAAGCAAGGTGCTGCCTAAGCTTTTCACCCTCTATGCTGCCCCTCCCCCTCTGCCACCTGGCATGCCCAGCAGGCCAAAACTCTGTCCTTCCTTACTTGGCTTTTCTAGAGGATAGTGAAAGCTCCCCATGACTGGAGCAGTGTCATTGTCATTCTCCTCCGTGTGCTCTCCATCTGGTCTTGATGCCTAATGGTCAGCACCGCGAGAGATGGCCAGGGAAGAAGAGCATGACCTGGGCTCTGCTTGGATGTCTAAAGACATTACAAGCAGGCAGTGGAGAGAGGAAGGTGGAGATGGTGGCTGTGTTTGACTTTGAAGGGACCTACAGGAAGGGCCCAAGCCTAGCACCCTGCAGACCCTGGTGCAACAATATGTAAAACAGGGGAAATGGAGGAGACAGGGAAGCCAGAGTGGTCAGTGTAGCTGTCGGAGCCCATGGGTTTCACAAGACCTTGGTGACTCAGGCCAACCACAAATGTATCGATTCAACCTCTCAGTGAAGCACAGGAACAAGTACACTGATTCTGTGCCTCAGGAATTCCCAAATGTTCTAGCAGGGAGGGGACACGCCAGTCTAAATGGATGCATACAATGAATCTCAATATGAGGTGCAGGTGCCACATGGCCTCAACATTTTACACACAGCCCCACAGCTGTAGACTCTGTATGGATGTTGCCCAGAGCCATTGTGAGTCCCCTGGGCTACCAGGTCTCCATAGTAGACCTGGCTTCCTGGGCACAGAGCCTGGAAGCCCTGGGTCAGGGTAAAAATGGCTGAGCTCCCTCAGAGGACTCCAGGAAGCATTGTGGGGTTCTTCTGGATCTAGCTACAGCTGCCTCCGTGGCATCAAGCTGCCCCCGCCCCGTCCTCTAGAGCTCCTACCTCATGTTCCTCTGCCTTAAGTCTGTCTCTTATAAGGAATATTGAAGTGGCATCCGAGGCCACCAAATAAAGTTCCCAGTCCTCATGATCTCCTTGTGAGGGCCACACAGCCTCTGTCACTGCAAGTGGCCAGTTGTCAGGCTGCCACAGTGGGCTGGAAAAGTCTGGGCTTTCCTAGCCTTGATCACCAACCAACCTCATAGAAGTCTCCTAAAGTCACTCAGGGAAACTCAGCCACCCCAGAGAAAGGTCTGCCTAAGGTCCTTGTCATCTGGGTGCCTCTCCCCTCCTGTGACCTGAAGACACATACCACCACACCGGGACTCAGCTACCTGGCTCCTGCATTCACAGCCTTTCCACCAGTCCTACATGGCCACATCAACTTCCCAGGCCACCACTTCCACTCTCTACTAAGCAGCTCTGTGCCAACCTCCAGGATTTGCAGCAAATATCAAACGGAAGCCCATGAGAAGGCAGGCACCGCCTGGTACCCTAAGAAAGGCCACTGAGGTCCACTGGCGTTCGTGGTAGATTCTGGGATGAACCCCTCCTCTATTATGAGCTGTGCTTGTTCTTTCTGGAACTCTGTGGTCTGGCAGGATCCCTATGCCCAGAGTGCCTGTTACCTGTTAAAGCTCAGGCATTGACACAGAAAGTCAGGTTCCCAGGCGCATGTGTTCAGAGGCCCTCTGTGTGACCCACAGAGAGTCACTGTCCTTTCTGGGCTCAGAGTCCTTGGCCAAGAATGGGAGATCACAGGATATGTGCTCCCAGCTGCCTCCACACTCTGACAGTGTCCAGTAGATTCTTGACTACCCAGAGACCCTTGACACAAGCTCTCTCCTGGGACCACAACGAGATGGGTAGTTCAGGATCTCAGATGGAACAGCGGGGCTCACCACACTGAACAAACCCTAGAGCTCTCTCACAGGCTATACCCATTGCCTGCTACGTGGCATCATGGTCTAACTCTGGCATGGATGACTGATAATGCATACAGCACCCAACTAAGTCGGGATTTCTGAGATTCACACTGGACATGAGAGAAGGTCATAAGCATTCCTTGTTACGGAATGGTGAGAGACCTGCATTTTATTTGCTCAGTCTGCTCCCACCCCCCATGAGGTGGACTATGTGTGTGCCCACTGAGAAGGGTCAGAACAAGAGAGACGACTGTCTACAACTTAGTGATCTAATGCTCACAGCAGCTGAAGTCATTGTTGGCTCACATGCCAGTCCCACAGCCCACCTAAGGGTGCTTATGAGAACTCTACGGTCATCATCCATGGGATAAGCAAGTATCGGAGGCAAACACACTTCAGGAAGGGCAGAAGCCGGGGACAAAGAGCTGGCAATGGTCTGGAGGACAATATTGGAGTCAACAGGGTGTGCTCTAGCATGGAAACAGGCTTGGGAAACCCTAGCCACCCAGCTAAGAGCAGAGCTGAGCAGGGTCCATTGCATTTGTCACCAAGCTGGATCTCAGGAGAAGGCAGATGTCCACAGTCATACCAGGGCAGTGGTTCTCAACCTCCTAACGCCATGACCCTTTAATATAATGCCTCATGCTGTGGTGACCCCCAACCATAAAATTATTTTCACTGCTACTTCATAACTGTAATTTTGCTACTTTTAGGAATCATAATGTAAGTATCTGATATGCAGGCTATCTGATATGTGACTCCTGTGAAAGGGTCATTTGACCCCCAAGGGGTCATGACCCACAGACTGAGAACCATTGTCCTAGGAGGTAAGGGAGGAAGTACTGGATGTCTTCAAGACAGGGTTTGCTCAACTGACAGCCTGGAGCTGACCCACTGTGCGTTTGCTGGGACTGGAGCATTGGAATTCAAGCTTAGAGCTGGCAGACGGGGACTGAAGGGCAGGCAGGACGGTAGCTCCCAGGAGCCTCAGCTTCACCAACAATGTCCGAGAGGCTCCACACAGGAGCTTAAGTTACTGCTTTCGGGTTGTTTCCTTCCCTCACACAGCTAGGACACCAGAGCATGCCCCACAAAGCATTCAAGCTGTAAAACAAAACCCTGCTGGCCTCTCCTTTCCCTTCGTTCCTTAGTCAGGGGAAAGATAATGCGAGCGTCAGGGCCCAAGGTGGGAAGGTTCTGCAAGAGAGGGAGGCTCAGACCCACCTCCTCCTTCCACCTGCCCAGTGTCTGTCCACACAGAGGAGGTGCAAGGCCACACAAGGAGACTGTCTTCCCATCCGTCCTTCGCGTTCTTCCCTGCTCCTTCCTCCCACCCCTGTAGTTCAGGGGTGGCAGTGCAGTCTCCCTGCTTCACCTTCTCCACCGCCCCCTTTGTTACTCAATCTCCGGCCTCTATCAGAGAGATGATCTGGGCCTCAGGCACCTCTGACACCATAATATGTGCACAATACGTAGGACACTTATAATATGTGCAGCTCTTCTGTGTCTAGTGATTTACTGGGGACATGTTCTACAGGGCTCTGGCACACACTCTGCTGACCCAAGACTGGGATCACCAACTGTCATCCACCCTCAGAATGTCCTTACAATCACCCCACAGCTGCCCCAAGGGGACACTGTGAGCCCTGCCTGCTACTCAGTTACACTGGGGTCCAAGCAGTCCTGGTACTGAGCAAGCAGGGGTATGGGACTGCGC
The DNA here is from genome assembly GCA_001685095.1 of Ellobius talpinus. Taxonomy (NCBI): domain Eukaryota; kingdom Metazoa; phylum Chordata; class Mammalia; order Rodentia; family Cricetidae; genus Ellobius; species Ellobius talpinus. The sequence goes on from LOJH01001585.1 coordinate 93,803, forward strand.
CACCTGTTCAGGGGAGCATGGGACACAAAAGATAGACAAAGGGGAGGGGCAAAGGAATAAGGGTGAAAGGGAGTGTCAGGGGACATTCTTTCAGGCCATGGAAACTCAAGTGTGGATCACCTCAACACATGGGGTGCACAAGGCCATTCTGCCTGACCCAGGGCCACCTAATCAGCCTAGGACATAATAGAAGCTATCCAATTCTGGGTTCAGAATCTGTGGGTGCCATCTCTGCTAGGTCTCCCTTTGCCTCCATGTTCATGAGAAAGATTTTTTGCTGTTGTTGGGTTTGGGTTTAGAGGTTTATTGAATAAGCACAGTGTTTATTATTTTAACCATATTAAAGTATGCATTAAAGTGACATTAAAAAGTTCACATTGTACAGCCATCACTACTACCATCTACCTTCCTTTCTTGGAGACAGTGTCTCACTGCGTATCCCTGGCTGGCCTGGAATTCACTATGGAAATCAGCCTAGCCTTGAACTCAGAGAGATCTACTTGTCTCTGTCTCCTGAGAGCCAGATGTGCACCACCATGGCCGGCTAGACTCTTGTCTTCTAGAACAGAAGCTGTGTCACCATGAGACACTAGCCCCTTACACACCTCGTCAGCCACAGCAGCATGGGGAGAATGGTTGCCTCTGTAGATATGACAGCCCTAGGAGCTTCATAGAGATGGAATTGCACAGTCCTATCTTGTTATGACTGGCTTAGTTCACTCAACCTGACGTCCTCCAGGTCCATCCCTGCCGCAACATGTGTCAGAACGTCCCTTCTGCTAAATACAGAGCAGTCATCCAGCTGTACAGACAGCCAAATGTTGCTTATCTATTCACCCGCCAGCAGACACTCCGTTGCTATGAACATGGCGGCCAGATCTCTCCATCTCTGCTTTCTGTTCTTCTGGGTACACACCCAGATGTGGAATTGCTTGATCACGTGGCATGTGTTTGATTTTTGAGGAAGTACCTTGCTGCTCTCAGTCAGCTTCACCATTGCACATTCCGGCAGCATCGAAGGCCTCCAGTTAATCTACATCCTCTGTAGTGATATGGGGGGCGCAGGCCTGCTTTTCGTCCCGCCCGGTTCCCACAAG
>LOJH01001586.1:18642-33571 GCA_001685095.1 Ellobius talpinus
TCTTCCTCCTCCTCCTCCTCCTCCTCCTCCTCCTCCTCTTCTTCTTCTTCTTTTCCTCCTCCTCCTCCTCCTCCTCCTCTTCTCCTTCTTGAAATGATCACACAGGGCCACAGTTTATCACATGGTACAGCTTAGGTGTTCTGCACTCATATGTCAGTCATACATCATTGGACTATAAATAGTAACATCTTGGATCACCTGTGCATTGACATCACTGCCACAGTGACCAGTAAGACCCACATGGTCCATGTCTCAGGGTATTCTTTACTTATTTATAGGCTGCCTTCACTGTTCTAACACCAACTTAAAAACCATCACATGTGTTCAAAAAAAGCTTTCTGTGGAAAGGACACTTAATAGATCTTGATAGAAACACAGTCAGTTACATACCAATTCTATTATCTTACAAGTCAATAAGAACTATATTTTGGATTATGGATGAGCCAAGCACCATCTGTCATGAAGGATGGCCCCAAGACCTCAGAAGAGTTTGAGAACTGTAGATGATTAGGGTGAGTTAAATTAATCCTCACCTTCAACTCAATCCAAGAGAGAAAATGTCTCTCAAGTAACATAACAACTTGTGAGACTTAAGATGTCACTGCACATCTGAATTTATTCCATACAAATTCTTCTCCCGATGTGCTAAATTTCAAGACTTTCTTGGAGCCATGAGCAGAATGAGAAAGCACAGATGGATGAAACTCACAGTAATAAAGATTCAAGGCAAGCAAACCTTAAAGTCTATTTGGTGATTAAAATATAGTTGAGGCAAGAAGCATCATTATCTCAGGCACAAAGGTAAGCATGAAGCTGAAGATGCATTAGGGGCAGTGAATATTTTAGTATTATCGTTTTGGCTGGCAATCCATTGGAAGCTCCCACATTCTCTGGTGTTTCCTTTAGAAATAGCATTTCGAATGACTTCTATATGCTCAATAAGTAGGGTCTATTGAGGTATTACAAAGACACAGTTCCCATGACATCATCCACAAAGGCTTCCCTCAGTCTCCTGTGGCCACTGTGGCTAGGACTGCAATTACAGGAAGTGTTCTGGGCCAAACAAGAAATGACCCCATGCCCATAGACAGCAATTCTCCTGACACTGGGGAGCCAGTCTGTTGTCAGCAGATGGCGTGGATTTGTTTGTCAATGGTTTTGCTCCTTCTGGAAACCCCCTTCAGGTTAATGGCACTCAGCTGAGGGCACCTCTCTTCCCTTCTTCCAGCAGGTGTTTTGGCACCCTTCGAAAGGAAATGCCCGGAATGTAGAAGTTTCCCCTACAGGGAGGCAGAAGGAGAAAATGCCCAGGGCTGTCAGTTGTGGAGCCAGAGTTCCCATGTGCACATTCCAGTTGCGGACTGTGGCACCTCTCCGCCCGCCTGTATTTATCTGTAGAGGTGGGGTAATCACAGCACCTATTTCACTGGGTGAGAATTAGACAGGGTTATAAGTATAAGATGTTCAGAAAAATGCCTGGTTTGTAAACAACATATGCAATTGATGCTACTTATTAACACAGCTCCCACTGCCACATGGCATGTGCAAAGCCTGGGCATTGGTGGCATTTCTAAGCTGCTTCCCTATAGCACATACAGCAATAAAAAGGAGAAGCATTTCCTTTAATGATGCAGCAAAACCTAGGAAGGAGAACCGGACATGACTGGCTTCTCAAACATCCAGACCAACAGTTACAGCACGAAGGATCGGGACCTTTCTGTGCACACTACGTCATATAAAGGGTACCAAGTACAATATCTTATTCTTATTACAACTGCATGCGAGGACACTGGACCTCACATTTTGAAACAAGGCAACTTAGACCAGAGATGATTACAGACAAATCACTTGCCTCAGCCCTCATGGCTGGGAAGAACATTTCTGGATGGAACTGTCTGGCTCTCGGCCCGTGGGCATGCTGCTTTTTAGTCCAAAAGGAAGTGGTATTTTCTGAGCAAAGGCATTTAGGAGAAAAACAAATCTGTCAGGAGGCAGAGCTTCCAAAAACGCACAGACTTTGGCGCCATGAAGAGAAGGAGGGTATCAAGTGCTGCTGGGCACAACAGCTTCCTCGCCGCGTGTGAGCACGGAGGGGAGATCAGCATCGCTGGCTCATCTACGAGCAGCAGGGAGACCAGGGAGACACTCCTGAAATGCAATCGCTTATTTGCTAGCGCTTCCAGAACTCAAGTGAGGCTACTTGCACCAACTTCTTTGAAAAGAACATGCTTCAGAGAGCTCAGAGAAAAGCAAGAATGGCCTGGTGGTGTCATGGCTTTCCTAGATGCACTGTGACAGCAACACCCAGAGAGAGGTTCCCTGCTTCTCAGATGAGAGGGAAGGAGTCTCAGCAGACGCCTAAGTAAATGAGTCTACTTTCATATCCATTTAGAAGAATTCACGATAAAAGATGCAACGAATTCGATAAGCAAGAGGAAATTTTACTTCATAATATCAATCATTGAGGTCTACCAGGAAACTCTCAAGATTTGTTTTGAAGGGAGAAGTATAAGACTGACGTTCATAGTAAATAACAGTTCTCAAGAAAAATAGTAGACTAAACCAAACTTGAACCTCTCCTTAAAATGTTCATCTGTGACACTATAAAAGGGAGAAGTCCCCAAAGTACAGAAAACTCAAATAAGTCGACGACAACAAGTATTTAAGTAGGAGACAGACAAGACAAACAAGTCATTTGTTTGTAGCAGCTCAGGCTAGCCTGAGACTCACGTTCCCACAGTGGGCCTTGGGCTATGCCCTTTCCATCAACATTCTGAAAGCTGGATGCTACCATACCTGACACAGCATTTGTAAAAGAGGTAATCAGTGTAGTCATTTAGGATTTGAAAGTTCCAAACCAGATTAAAGATACTCTGCATAAATATCACTGGTGAATATTTTCGTGGTATTGATAATTATTTTAGCAAAGATTTGAACGGATCAACATGACATATAGTGAAATATTCATTAGCAAGAAGACCATGTACTCAGCAGCTTGGGAAAAGGTGGGAAACAATGCACATCTGACACCACAGTCAGCTTGCACAACTGACTGCATTGGTCTGTGTATTTGTGGACAGGTCCAAGGCAACGCACCAAGTTCCACAAGAAAGTTATCCTCAAGTTTCTAAATTATAATACTGGTGCACTGTACACTTTCATGTATTCAAAAGTTTGACAATAAAATTGTCTTAATGAAAATTCCTTAATACATTAATTCTGAGTTCTGTAAACAATACTGTCTTTGGGGGGAAAATGGATGAGACACGATCCTGATGTCATGCTGACAAGCTGATGATGCTTAAAGTTTCTCTGAAACAATTTTATTATTGTTTTCCCATGGAGATCATTGGAGACTAGATGGTTAGATGTAGCAGAAAATTTAACTTTAAATAACATAGGCTTAAAAAAGCGAAAGTCTAGTTCAACAAGGGCAGAGTTTTCCATAATAAGAAGAGAAGAAAGCATAAATCACAAAATCATAAAGGTTATTTTTCCAAAGCAAATGTTGCGTTTGATAGCTGCTTCCCATTCAGAATATATGTAAAAGGGGAAATGTCAACAAAAACTAAGGCTTACTAAGGACCATTGTTAAAAGCCACTCTTTGTGGACTTGGATACAAAATGTTTAGTTTTGTTTGAACAGTTAAAAACTAAAATTACCTTTTGATATTAGAAGCTAAGAACATGGTATCATGGGGGGAGTTCTTTTTGAGAAATTAACTTTGAAATGTTATTTATTTCATCAACAGAGACTGTACCCTAGGTTTTCCTTTAATGTATTTAGAACTTACTTCAAAGCTATTCTAGTTTATTATTTGCAGTGACCTCTGACATACGCTTTCAGATTCCCACTAGGAATCAAGTCCAAATATCAAGGCACAACTTAATTACATTGACTGTGGGGCAGGGCAACTCGTGAAGCATCTTTAAGACTGAAAGTTTCAAAAGTGAGCACCAGAGAATTTAGAACAGAGCAAACTTCTGTGAACAAACTTGCAGCTTTCTTTCTCCCAGCAATCCTTAACCAGAACTCTCTGTAAGTCAGGCAGTGGCTAAGAACTGCAGACAGGTCCTGAGTAGGCTGCTATTTCAGTAGGAGAAGACAGAACAGAAACAAAACACAAAACCTCCAGATTTGCTTAGTAACAGGTGCTTGCAACAGAGATGCACATTGTTCCCGGGGTAGAGGGAGGAAGGAAGCATTCGTAAGAACAGACTGTCTGGAAACACGGATTCTGAGTTGAACTAGTAACATGGAGTTCATCTGTGACAGGAAGAACAGGATGAGGGGTTCCGGGTAGGATGTGGACCCAGAAGAGGCCCGAAAAAGCTAAGCATGCTTCAGGACTGGAAGTAAGTCAGTGTGGATGCAGCCTGGTGAGTCAGGGTCCAGCGAGGAGAGGTGAGATGGAACAGAGCATCTCTAAGGGCCCCTTCATCCCCACTACTGAGCCAATAACTGCTATCTTGTATGTCCATTGACTTTCTGTTTGGGCAGTCATTCATTTGAAAAGCCAAGAAAGAAAATACCTGTAGGCAGTTTTTATTTTATTCCAGGTGTTAGAGATATATGCCTACAACCATGATACTGATATAAATGTACATAGACATGCAAATAAACACATGTAAACATAGACTATATATAAAATGTTTACATATATAAAATGTAAGGTCATATGCACAAGCAGATACACGTATACAGCTATTTGAACACAGGTTGAGGATTCACACTGACAAATTAGTGACTTGGAAAATCATGGTACATAATGAAAATGAACGTGAGAGATTTGCCAGAAGGCTGTGGAGGCAACATTAGCCGTGGGTGGATGGAAGCTTCTTCCCATCTGGAGAAGCCCAGTATGTCAAGGACACCAGCAGTGGCTAATAAAAGACACATGAATGGCATGCACAGTTACATCCTGAAAGTCACAGACTGGGAGCATGCTAACATTAGAGACAGAGTCAATAACAACGTTGAAGGCAGATGGAATTAAGTGGATTGGAGTCACTTATGAAACATGACCTAAATAGAAACTCAGTCCACTGTGTGAGAATGCAGAAGAGGGAGTTTCGTTTGAACAGAATCTAAGCTTACTCACCGAAATAAGCCAGAAGACTAAACAGAAAAATGTTGTTAGAGGGGAAAAAACACATCATTAGGGAAGGGTTCCTAACAAAACAAATTGGAAAAATATGGAAAAAAATAAATGAAAGCCAAATTTAATAAACAGTTTTTGTCTCCTTGCTGAGAGATCTAGAAGTGATTTTGCCAGACGAGAGCATTGTGTCCATTTTACCCATTATCCTTTAGGGTAGAATCTGTTTAAGACATACAGCGTGAGACAGCTAACAATGATTACGAATATCTATATGGCTGGCACGGTGCTAGGGTGTATTTCTGCTTGTAAAGAGTACAATCAAGTGGAGAGAAAAACCTTGATGTTAATGCCACCTGGCATGTGGAGAGGCTTCACTTTACAGAATCCTATCAACAGAGCAAATAATGGGGACAAATTGACTACAATCCAGGTCAAACCCTATGGTAAGAGCAAAATTGCCTGGAGGTGAGCAGGAAACAGCATTGTTAAAACTGGCCCGAATGAGTAGGCTACTCACATTAAATGGAACTTAAGGACACTCAGAGGTGCTGGGAGAATTCAGATATGGGAGAGGGAAGGGAAAGTATTTCTGAACGAATAACACTGATCAAGAATTGTTTAATCTGACCAACTGTGAGCCTCTCTAATTATTAACCAGCAGGTGAGAGAACAGAGAACGAACCACACTCATTGCCGGGCTTCCATCAAGGACCAAGGTCACCAGGATGATCTTTAATAGTAGTTCCTGGGAGATGCAAAGAAGACATTGGTCTCTTTTGTTCTTATTAAACTAGAAAACTTTTTAAATGTTAAATGGATTTTGCAAGAATCTCAAAAAGAAAACACATATCCAGGCATCTCTAATGGGCGTATAGGTAGGAAAATCCTCCAGGAGGTAATTTGGGGGGATGCCTCAGATGAACTAAGATGACTTTATCTTCAGTTGACCTGGAATTGATCTTAAAGAAACAGTTCAAATGGGAAACAAAAGGCCAAATGCACTAATTGAAGTTATTCAGATGATCTGCAAATTGGGAGTAGCTTAAAGCCAGAGGAGTCAGGTGAATGGGAACAGACAAATGTGAGCAGTCATGATGGAGATGGGAAGGCATAACAGGATCTTAAAGACCAGTTATTGGTGGGAGTGTAAAGAGGCTGAACTTTTGAAGTGGGCAACCAGGCAATAACAAAGCTGAAAGTACATAGTCCTCGGGGTCAGATCCTGAGGCTTAGATATGTATTTGTGGTGGTGAATCCTCAGTGTCAGTTTCACTGCCTGTGGAATCACCCTGGAGACTAGTGACGCTATGAGAACATTAACAGTGAGGATTAATAGAGGGAAAAGATACACGTCCTCCTATCACCAGTGTGCCCTCCTTTCCACTTCCTTTCTGCCATGTATGAGCTGTCCCACATGAATGTCCCCTGCCCTGTGGATCCTCTGCATCCTCTGTGAGGCAAAAGAAATCTTTTATCATTCAAGTTGCCCTGTCAGTGTGTGATCAGGACAGTGCAAAGGTAGCTACCACCTCAGCTGGACACACAGATGGGGCTGTGGCTGTGATTAAAACTGGCTGTGGCTCTCAGGCCTGGGGACCGATGAAGTACCTGGAGGTTAGTGAGGCCCTTGAGTGCTGGAAGCAGAGCTCCATGTGCAATTCTGGCTGGAGCTCAAAAGAGAAGACTGATGAGAACGTCGACAAGAAATGAGGACGGTGAAGACTGTGCTCATAAGGTTTCAGGTGGGATTGAAGACAAGCAGTCTCTCGTGTGACATTCTGTCAAAGGATTTGTTTGTCTAGGTTGTCTGCACCCAAAACTCTGTGGGAGGCTGAATTTAAGGGTGATGGACTAGTTAATCTGGCAGAAGCAATTTCAAAACACCAGAGCACTGAGGCTGTGGCATGGCTATTGCTGGCTGCTTTTAGTCAGGTGAGCAGGGTGCCAAAGGCAGAGCCAAAGTCTTTGAAAAATATGAAGTCTGGCCAGATATTGACAGTTGTTCATAAAGGTTTTGTAATTCTTAAAGAGAAGAGTGTTATTAAAGAGAAGCTAATCATTTTGTGCTAGGGCAAAAAGGAATTTTTATACCACTCAGGGTTCATAGTATAGAATTCGAAATTCATTTGAAAGAATTTTCCTTGAGAAGAGAGAGCCAATGGAGTATCTTGTGCACAAGGGGTGCCTAGGAAAATACTTCCCGTGTTCAGCTGTGGAGTACTCAGACCACTACAGGCACCAACCAAGGTGGACTAGAGAATGCTTGAGCTGATCGTTGACTTTGTACCATCTCCATGTCATTGGTTTTTCTAAGCATGCAGCATGCGAGTGTTATAGGGTCATGAATCCTTCTACCTAGATTTTTAAATGGATGCCTAGGAGTCCAGTCAATGTTTAGTAGGCTCAACATATTTGTGAGGAGCACTCAGAAGGACAAAATGTGAAGCTGAATGGGTATAGTCTACAGTGGAAACCACAACAAGTGAAAAATGCTAGGGATGTGGAATTACTGATATAGAAAGCAAGCATGGTTAATAAACAGAACTAGCCCAAGAGAGAGGCTATATGGGAGAAGTGAGACTGCCTTAGCCTCTTGTAGTTCACATTAGGATAACATACGCTATGATAGTGGACATGGACCTACAGGATACAATGCTTGCCTGGATGGGATCTGATTCTGTTGGGGTTGGGTCCTTCCTAGTCATTGTTTTATTTTATTCACACTTGGAATATCTGCACTCTGGGATTTATTACAAGTATCTAGAAGCAAGGGGCTCACAAGTAAAAGCCTGCCTTCAGTTTCAGTGGAGACATGGAACTTAGGCTTCTGCACAACGTTTGAGTTATTAAAGACCGAGGACTCCTGAATATGGACATGAGTGTTTTGAGAGGTCATAGGTTGGCATGGTATGGTTTAAAGTAGTGTGTTTGGGCTTGGATTTAAACTTTCCAAGCAGATTGGTGAGGCACGTCTTTAGTGTGTGTTGTGAGAGAGAATTTCCAGACACATTTAAGGGAGAGGGAAATCACTCTGAACATCCCATGTCCTAGGTACAATGGGCTCTATGTATTAGAAAAGAACCATGAGAAAGTTAGCCAAGACCCAGTATGTTTCTCTGTGTTTCCTTCTGCCATGATGTGTGCTGCTCTGCCGAACCCCCCTGCCATGGCGGACTGAGTCTTCTGAGGCTATAATCCAAAACATTTCTTTTTGCTCTTCAATATTTTCTGTGACATTTTGTCCCAGAGATACTGTACTGGATATCTAAAGTGTATAAGGATTTTGCCAATTTTAAGGCATCTTCAAATGTTCTCTTTTTTTAATAAATAGTTTTTCCATAATATACTCAATTCATTCTTTCAAGGATCAATTATATTAGGGAGAACATATTTATTTTTTTAAAAAAAATCTGAAGATGTCTTAGAGATGGCCCCTTTTCTAATGAGGAACTTGGGGGTCATAGAGGTTAAAAACTTGAGCCTTTATTAAGCTCATAAGCCTATTCAGTAAAATTTGCTCCATTTGGGCCACTGGTGGGAACTTCACAACGGTAAAAAAGCAGTCTTCTTGTTTATGCAGAAATAATACCTCTTTCTTTAGGCAAGGACCCCCATTGCATGAAGGCATACCATTGGAGTCTGGAGAAACAACAGATGGCCTGTTATATTGAGGATAATGCTACTTCTGGCAAACCTTCGAGAAAGAGGTGGGGTGAGGATGATTTATTGATCCTCTGACCTAGCTCGTGTGAAAGAGTAAATAAAAATAACATATGTTCCGATATAAAATGCAGTGTGGTTGCTGGATGTGTGGAAGGTCTGCTGCTCTAATGGATTGCTTGGACCTGCAGAGTAGGTCAAATAGAGAAGGAAGCATTACTATTCCACAGAAGAGTCACAATTCTAATTGTTAAGGGCTGTGCGAACTTCTATGAGTTTCACAATAATCAATTAATTAACCGAAGTAAATATTTAGAAGGAGTTACCACCCAAGGATATGCAGTCGTGGCGTATAAATAGCATTGCACATGCAAACCTCCTCTTTAGAAGAAGAGGCTGCTCAAGCAGAAGTGGCATTGTGTCCATCCATGGCTGTGCCCAATCGTCATTATTCAGTGGGCACACATTGTACTTGCTCAGTTATTTAACTATAATTTCAATAAGCGTACAGAACTCTGGTAAGTTCAAGACTTGAACTTGCATTTCCTTTTGAGCTTTTCCATTCCCTAATTTTGGTGGCTGACCACTTGATCCTAGAGCAATGACTCACTGGGTTAGTTGGTTGGTTGTTTCTCCAGTGTTGCCGTTGTACTATCCCTGTTATTGGCTGAAAAATTTTTATTTAATCCAGCAAGTCTGGGCCTGTATCTTCTCAAAAACTTTACTTGTTTCCCCTGCCCCTCTGTTCTCAGTCAATATTTCTTGCCATGTATAAATTCATTTCCAAAAATGTATCATTTGAGTCCTGCACTGTCTTCATTTTCTCTTGATTTCATAACTCCCTCAACTTACCTGGCCTTTAGAAAAACATCTTTGTTGTCAGCTTAGGAGTACTGAATTTTCATTCCTCATCATTCTCTTTCCTTTTTAAAAAACATTTTTAAAATAATTGATTCAACTTTAATCAGGAAGCAGAAAGGAAAAAGACTGAACCATAAGTCCTCCGGTATGCTGTTTCTACTCAACTGCACTCTCTGTGGCACACTTCTGCCTCTTCCCAGAACTTCCCTGGGTACCATCTCACTCGCACCTTCTGCCTTGGTCCAACTCTCAGCCCATCATCCTGGCCTGCAACCCGGCTGTCACAGTCACCAGTGACTCCAGAACCACTTCCTCTAACTTTTCGTTTGTTTGTTTGGAACTTGGCCCATCAGATGGACGAAAGAAAACCCATCCTGCTAGCTGCCACATGGCTGAAATTTGTGACTTGCCTTCTGTAATTCTGCACATTCCTGATTTCTGGGTGCCTGCTTCTTCTCAACCCCCTCTGCAGCTTGTCACTTTCTGCAGCTTTAACTGCAACGTTTTCAGAGCCACCTCCTCCAACTGCCTCGCCTTCCTCTATTGTGTCTATGCAATTTCTGTCATGTCCACAGCACCTATATACTATTACTCCAATTAACACAGATATTTTATACATGACTACTTCAGCCTCCCTTGGCTCTGCTTCCAGGGCCACACATCTTTCTCCCTTTTAATAGTAATATCACTATTTAGACTTTGCACAGAGGGCCAAGCCTTCGTTGCGCAAATCTGTATGTTTGTTTCTCTCCTGAATTCCTTCTTTCCCTGTTTCTCATTTCAGGAAATGCCATTGCCTACCCAGTTGCTCAAGTTAGAAATCTGGGATTCATCTTGGCTGCTGTCTGATTTCCTTCTCATGGAATCTATCACAGAATCCTCTACCTCAAAGATGTATCTCAAATTTGTCCTCATCTCTCCAACTCATACCTTCTCCAGGCCACAACTGTTCTCAGCTCTTCCTGAACACACATAGCCTCTTGGATGAGTCTGGTGTCTTTCCTCTTCTTCCTTGACTCCCCCTTTCAATATTTAAATTCATCATGGGACCTATTTATGATGAAGTGAACTTCAAATAAAGAAACCATCTTCAATTTACCTTAGAATTACATCCAAGGTCTTTCCCAGGGCCCACAGGGATTCTGTCTGCCCCTTTAAACTTTGTTCCTAAATGTCTCCACCTCATCCATCAAACTGGCTCTCTAGGCCCTCTTTGAGAATGTCAAGCTCTCCCACTTTTGGTTTCCTCTCATGTTCTTTCCTTCCACGCTCTTTAGAGCTAGCTCTTCTCATTCATCAAAGTCGCAGCCTGGAGAAGCCTGGCTTGACCACCAGAATTTCTCTGTGATTTCCTCACTCTGTGCTCTATGGATGCAATGCTGGATCATTTCCATCATATCGACTACTTTCAGCTGTTTGTTATCTGTCTCAACAATCAGGATAAGAGCTCCATGTATGGAGAGTTAACACAAGTTCTTCATGGTGAAAATAGTTTCATAAATGTAGGAGTGATCAAGGGAAGGCAGAGGGAAAGGAAGCTGATACATTATGAAATTAGGGGCTGGGAATATCATTCAGCTGATAGAGTGCTTACCTTGTGTAACGGTGAGCACCAATCATCAGCTTGACAGGATCTAGAATCACTACGGAAATTAGTCCCTGAAAATGTCTATAAAGGTTTATCTAGATTAGATTAATTGAGATGGGATAACAGCTCTAAATGAGGGAGGGCCATCATTATGGGCTCCATGAACACAAGAAGGCAAGGTGGGCACCAGCAGTCACAGTGCTCTGCTTCCTGCGTGCAGGTGCAATGTGACTAGGAACATCCTGCTCCAGTCACCTATACTTACATGATAGACTATATCCCTAGAACTGTAAGCCAGAATAAACCCTGACTATGAAACTGCTATTGCTGAGTATTATGTCACAGCAATGAGAAAAATGACGAATACTAGCAGGCGCAAAGGCCTGGGTGTGACCTTTGGCACTGTATAATATTGGGTATGGTGGTGTATTCTTGTAATACTAACATACAAGAGGTACAACGCAAGGGTATCAGAAATTCAAGGTCATCAGTGACTACATACAGAATTATAGGCTACATGAGACTCAGACAAAATGAAACAAAAATCCTAACTCAAGTTAGGAATCTCTGAAGTTGAGGAGGGAATCTGATATTAATTTAAAAACACATCCATCTGTTGGGACATGGGAGGATGGGTCAGTGGATCAAGGGACTGCTAGTAAGCATGAGGACCACATCCCAAACCACACCCCAAATCTCTAGCACTCACAGGCAAAGCTGAGCAGGTAATCCCTGCTGCAGCTTGTAATCCCAGCAATTAGCAGGCAGAGTCAGAAGATTCCCAGGATCAGATAGCTAGGTAGGGTAGCCAGAATCAGTGAGCTCCAGGGTCAGTGAGAGACCCCACCCCAACACAGTGGACAGCAGCAAGAGACCCCGCCCCAACACAGTGGACAGTAGTGAGAGACTCTGCCCCAACATGGTGGAGGGCAGCGAGAGACCCTGCCCCAACACAGTGGACAGTAGTGAGAGACTCCACCTCAACACGGTGGAGAGCAGTAAGGGACCCCACCCCAACATAGTGGACAGCAGCGAGAGACCCTGCCCCAACACAGTGGACAGCAGCAAGAGACCCCGCCCCAACACAATGGACAGTAGTGAGAGACCCCGCTCAACACAGTGGACAGTGATGAGACTCCACCTCAACACAGTGGAGAGCAGGAAGAGACCCCATTCCAACACAGTGGAGAACAACTGAGGAATATTCCTTTTTTTCTTTTTAATTTTATTTAAATAACATTTTTTTCATTTATTTTACATACCAATCAGTTCCCCCTCCCTCCTCTCCTCCTGTTTCCTCCCTTTTCCCATCTAATACCCCCTCAGCACCTGCTCCTCCTCTATCTCCATTCAGAATGGGGCAGGCCTCCCATGGGCTTGCACAAAGCATGGCACATCAAGTAGGGGCAGGACCGAGCTCCTCCCCTTAAGTCTAGGTAATCAAGCCTGGGGAACAGGTTACCAAAAGGTCCTGCCCTCACTGTTAGAAGCCTAACAAAGAGACCAAGCTACACTACTGTCACACACCTGCAGAGGGCCTAGGTCAGTCCCATGCAGACTCCCTAACTGTTGGTCCAGGGTCCACGAGCTCCTGTGAGCTCAGGTCAGCTGTCTCTGTGGTTTCCACAAGCCTGAACCCTCTGGCTGGTACAATCCTCCCCTTTCTTCCACAAGACTGTTGGAGCTCAGCGCAGGGCTTGTCTGTGAATCTCTGCCTCTGCTTCCATCAGTTACAGGATAGAGTATCTCTGATGGCAATTAGGGAAGTCACCAATCTGCTTATAGTAGGTGGTCAGTTAGACACCTTCTCCACTATTGCTAGGAGTCTTAGTTGGGGTCATTCTTGTGGGTTCCTGGGGTTTTCCCTGGTACTACGTTTCTCCGAAACCCCCAAATAACGCCCCCATTAAGATGCCTCTTTTGTTACTCTCTGATGAATATTACGAATCCCAAGCTTATACATACACATACATGCATGTATGTGCACGCATACATATACATGCAACCACACATGCAAACATGCATACATATACATACATGCACACCATATTCACATATGAAAACTATTTCTAGGGAGAACAAAATTTGTTTCAATTTTTTTCTGAAAATTTTGGCTTTGTTTTATATACACGCTTTAAAAAAATCACACTATTTTTCATCAAAAGCTATTACATTCTTGGGAAATCTTGTTTTTTCATTCTAAGTATACTATGCACGATCCAATATTAAATAAATCTTTTCTATGTGCTTTTTTCTGTGTCTTTGGCAGCTCCATAAAAAATAAAAAAGCATGGTCCAAAGATGCTGGGGTGAGAAGGATCCCTTATCATGATCACTATTAAGTTGGTGCCAAAGAGACCGAGGCAAACTCAGACACAACTCTGCAGGCATTTCTACTACTGTACACTGGTCATTATAAATAATTCACATAAAGAAGATGAAACACAAATAGTAAGAGAAAATAATGGGAAGCACTGTATGTCTTTGAGTTACTGCAGGAAAGAAGTTCATTTGTGGCTAAAACACAATCCTACTTCACCTCCTTGACATGCACTTGGCTGCAAACCCCTGTAACTGTTCCCAAGAAGCTGATGTATAAATTCTTATCATTCCCTGCTGTGGGTACTCAGGCCTAAAACCCGACAAAAGATCCTTGGGAGCCTTCAGGGAAGGCACATTCCAATTTCTTTTCATTTTTGCAAAGGAAAGGGGGAAATGGTTTGTGTGGTTCTAACAAAAAGATGGCACAAAAAGGTAAACACACACACACACAAACCCACAGGCAAAGGATTCTTTTCTTCAGTACACATTGTTGAATAGAAACTGTGCTAGTTTTTTTTCCCCCTTTTCCTTCATTCCAACAAATTCTCAGAGAAAGCATCAGAAGGAAGGAAGGGCTGCTTTGTCTCACAGCGTCACTGGTGGCTGGCCATGGTTAGCTAGCTGTGCTACTCTGGGTCTGAGGTGAGGGTCAACATCACAATGGAGGGTGGGTGTGGAGGATGCCAGTATGTATCCCTCATAAGCAGAAAGTAGAGAAGAACACAGCAAGAAGAGGAAAAGGACAGGGTGCCCCTCTCAAAGGCCTATTCTCCGGCAGGGTTGTGCTGGGTTGCATGAGAAAGGTCACCCCAGAGTACCTGGTCCCCAAATATTTAGGAAGTGGGGCCTACCAAAGGAAGTGGGCCACGAGGTCGGGGTGGGGGCTTTGAGAGTTTATAATTTCATCCTCACCCCACTTCCAAGTGGCTCCCTCTGGTTTTGCTGTTGTTCTTGTTTTGCTTTCTGTGTGCTTTCAAGTGCTGTCATGGCTGAGATGCGCTCTCTCAGCTTCCTGCTCTGGCTGCCTCCTGCCAGGCCCTCCCTGCCATTATTATGGACCCTGCTCCAGAAACTCTAAGCTAAGTTAAACTTTTCTTCCTTCAGCTGCTTATTTTGTCACAGCAGTGAAACAGCAACTCATACAAGGACTCTGTGTTCTGCAGTCTGTACTCCAAAGGAGCACTGCCAGCTGGAGACGATGAAGCCTCAACACACAAACTTGATGAGGACATTTCATATTCAAACCATGACACCAATTCACGAGGTGAAAAGGGCACACAGATGAATAAGGTCCTTTCTGTTAGGAGGCATATCACTATGAAGATTATATGGATACACTGACACCCAGATGGATGGATGGATGGATGGATGGATGGATGGATGGATGGATGGATGG
>LOJH01001586.1:33622-47802 GCA_001685095.1 Ellobius talpinus
ATGGATGGATGGATGGATGGATGGATGGATGGATGGATGGGTGGATGGATGGATTGGTGGGTGGATGGATAGATGGATGGGTGGGGGGATGGATGGATGGGTGGGTGGATGGATAGATGGATGGGTGGAGGGATGGATGGATGGGTGGGTGGATGGATGGATGGATTGCTGGGTGGATGGATGGATTGCTGGGTGGATGGATAGATGGATGGGTGGGGGGATGGATAGATGGGTGGGTGGATGGATAAATGGATGGGTAGGGGGATGGATGGATGGGTAGGTGGATGGATGGGTGGGTGGATGGATCAACGGACAATATAATAAAGATAAGGATGGAACTGAACATTGTGTCATAACAAAAAGAAAGTAATGGGGATTTAAAATGACACAGGGCAGACTTAGGGAGATGGATTACAAATGCAAAGAAATGAGCATGGCTCATTAATTTGATTCCTATCTCAGAGGCTTTGTGAAGTAACAATGGTCTTTTCCTGTGTATTAAATCTATAAAATGCTTATAATGAATGCATGAAAAAATGTAGCTTCCTTTTAGTCATCCAGACATTTGATTAAGAAACCATACTTAATGTTTAGCTATCCCTTTATGACTAGTAATTCAGGGAAAGATAAAAAAAATGTCTGGCAAGCCCTTCATCTGGCACTAGGAAAGAGGCCAAAATTCCTAGAGATTTCTCTAACACTCATCAAAATTTAAAGAAAGTGACTTACCCAAATTCTCTGAAGACTTCCTTGTCAAAGGGTACTGCATCCACTGGAGAGCAGCAGCTAACAATCTTTGCTACTCAGTACCCTGGGTTTCAGCAAGGAACATCACATGACTAAGAGCATAAGAAAGCCTGGGCACAGTCTCTGTCGTGGACATTTCACCAACCTAGCAACTTCATGGGAGATTATATAAAGGCACGTGCCTTTGCCCTGCGGAGCTCTCCATGGAGCCACTAAAGGTCACCAAGAACAAACAGGCTTCCAACTCCATCAAGAAAAAGGAGGCCCATGTATCACTCATCCGAAGAAGGGACAAACACTAAATGCCAACCTAGATATTATGGGGGAAATTACAGCTGACACCAAACACCCACCTCCATACATTACAAAAACAATTGCAGCAGGAAACAAATGAAAAGAATGAAAGATCTTGATTGGATCCGGGTTAACAGAAAGGTCTCTTCACGGGAGTCCTGGTATTGGCTGCTTGGAGCATCACACTGAGACGTGAGGATGATCCCACCTCAGGAGCAAAGGGGCTCTCTGACAAATTAACAGAGTCTGCTCTGAGCGCAGAAATAATGGGAGACACTCCCACTTTGAGGCAGCTCATTAATGTTTAAATGACATGCTGCTTCTCAAATGTCTCTAAAAATGATTAAAGCACTGAGCGCCAGTGGGAGACATTCCTAGGAGAGGCCCTCTGTAGTTCTCCATCTTCTGGTTCCAGGAGCACTCGGCCGGACCTGCTGTCTATTCCCCACAGTGGACACGCCACCATAACACAGTCTTATGATCACATTTCCAGTATCTTTTGCCCCAGATTTGACTTTCAGGTGCCCATTTTTACAAGAAGAGAATCATGGCCTTCCTACCGGTCCCACCCAATCACATGACCCTGCAGGAAGCCACTCAGAGTGGAGGCCATCCCACAATGTATGCGCACATTGCATACATGCAGCAGTTCCCTTCTGAGCGTGGATGCAATGAATGCAGGAGTTTTGTCAAGGAATGTGGCATTAAAGTGTACATTGTTGGCTCTTCCTTTCATTTTCCAGAAGTCCCTAGTTTTCTTTAAAAAGAAATACATTTAGAAGTCAAATAAAGGGCTGGGATATACTCAGTGTCAGAGTTCTCAGCCTGAAGAGGGCCTGGGTTTCATCTCTAGCATCAAATATAAAGATATATAATCATAATAAAAATTGATCATAAAAGCCCACAAGGCCACTGAGGTGGGATCTTAGCAATGTGTTCCCCAGTTATTTTTTACCTAAAGAAAAGACCAAGCATTATACACATCCCTACAATTGCCTGAACTGAGACCACAGCATACTGAGCACTTAAGTTACTGTGCATATTCACGGTTGCACATTTAAACTCTGGGATTGCTTTACTCAGCATATGCCCTGCTAAGTCCAAGGCCTGGAAGCTGGCAACAATCCTTCCCGCTCTTGGACTTGGTCCTTCAAAGCCTAAGAGATCAGAGCGATTTCTTAGAATGATTCTCCAACATCACTCACACGGTTACAGGTGTGATTAACTCTGCAGGGGCTCTCTGGATCCATTAGAGAATAAATGCACAAACAAACAAAAGACACTATCACCACCAAAAAGATTATCTTAATTACAGGCACACTGTGTTTGTGGGTACTGTGTTGCTATGTTGCTTTATTTCCTGAAGGTAATTAACTGAATGCTAGTCATTTTAGCATCAGGTGTATTGATGTTTTAAGTTCTTGATGGGGGTGGTATTTCTCTAAATAACCAAATAACAGAGCTTTAAGGGAGTTGAGCATCCTCATTGGATGGGGATCCTAGTGGGGCCCTGGAAATCTGTGTGACCTGCTACCACTGGACTTTTCCTTGGGGAGATACAAGCAAGTATCTGCTTACTCTAGAGAGGGCACTAATCACAGGCCAAAGGAACCATTCCACCCAAGTCTAGCCTGATGAACAATGGTTCACTGGACTTCGTTAGAGAATATGGGTGAGGAATAACCAGAATGAGAGTGACCCCAAAGCATTACCAAAACATCCCACCCCATCATGGCTTACCACCTCACAGTTGCACAGATAGGGTTCCCTTCTCTAACACCCTCTCCACATCCTCCTTTGCCTTAGCTCTTTACACTCTGAGCCACCCAGATCCTCCAGGGCCTCCGCTTCATCTTCAAAACCATCTTCCATCAGGAGATTTAATAAAGCCACAAGAGCCCCACCACGGCCCCCAGGCCCTTGCTGAATCAACTCCTTTCTTCGCTCTTGGTGAACCCCGTCCTTCCTCGCTCAGGGAACTGGGCATCACTCACACCACCTCTCACCCTCACTTTTCTCCCTCCTCACTGTTATCACTGTGTACTCCAAGTTGTCAGACTGCAGGACAGGTTACTTAGCACAGATCTATTTGTAATCTCTTTCCCCTTAATAGTCTTAACTTTAATGCGCAGCAAGCACACACCTCCATCTCATCCCTCCTTTCCAACTCTTCTGTGTCATTTCAGGACAGTGTGGAGGAATGCATTCACATGTCTTTTCTTGTTGTAATTCTCCCATCCATGTACTAACCAGGCCTGACTCTGCTTAGCTTTGGCCATCAGACAAAATGGGACAATTCAGGGCAGTACGGCTGTAGATGACTTCTTGCAATCCATCCCTTACATGAGCCAATTCTTTCTGGGTACAGACAGCTCAGCCTCAGTCCCACAGCCTTACTCACAGTGGGCCAATGCAACTTCTACAGGTCCCTTGCATTCCCGTCCCCTGGGTATTACTTTCAGAGACTGCAATCTACTCTCTGGTTCTTGGCATGTCCCTGTGTTCCTTTGGTGGACCACATTCATGAAGGAGGCACAGCATACCATAAGAGAAAGGAAAATGTCCCCTACTGACTCTCCCTCTGAGAAGACAACTCAGCCTGAGCTGCATGCCTTACCACCTTACCAAGGACCCTGCAACTCAGAGCTTACAGAGGGACTCCATCTACGCAGCTATGGGAAAACTGCTATCTATGCAAGGGTGGGGCATTTTGGTGATGGGGAGCTTTTGAGGTTGTTCACTTACCCTCTTGTAAGTGAGCCCGATAAACCCACTGGCTCACCAAATTATACTTGGGCGGGATTGTTACGCTGCCTGTTATTGGTAACCATTCTGGGTTGATTAAATGCTCGTGTCTTCCCTAGGAAAGGTGAGTGATTCTCACACGTGCGCACCGTTGTTTGACGGCAGCACAGGAGTCGAGGTCTTGTACCCGGGGCTTGCAGTGCTCTGCCTCGTGTTCATTCAGAGCTGTTCTCATGTCCTTTCCTGCACTTCTGTACCCCTGTGTGTCTTCACTGGCCAGCCAGGGCCCTGAACCCTGGGATCCTCCATGTTCTGCAGGATCTCTGATCTGCCCCAATCCTGGCCACATCCCAACGGGATGGCATAGAAACTCTAGACAAAGACGAAATCATCTTTTTCTTCTATTATTTTTCTAAATTGCCCTTTTCCTACCCACGACTAGGCAGTATTTTCACACAGCTGGGGATGAACAAATTCAAAAGGATGTTCTCGAATTCATGGTTTCCAAAAGAGGCCACTAAGTCTTGCAAATATAAAATGAGCATTTTGAGTGATTGCACAGCTCGCGCAAATGTCTCTGGCTAGAATCTCATCAGTGATGGTTCACACTGGGCAGAGGTCCCCTGTGGCGGCTTTAGTCAGCTCACATTAGGGCACTGAAGCCCATTTGTCCTGCTGAGATGGTTAAATGGCTAGGATGCATTAACTGATAGAGGTCACAGGCGTCTTATCCACTGATGTGAGGGATATTTCTTTAAAGATGCCCTCGTGGTTTGAAAGACTTAGTGGACTTGAAGCCTGTGCTATTTCTCCCTCTCCTTAAGGATGGAGTCTCCTCATTCTGTAGGCAGGAACTTTCAGAAGGAAAAGACTCAAGGTCAAAACTGCATCTTTTATGATGTAAGAAAATGCCCTGGGTGAGGAGGAAAACAATGTATTAGATACCTCAA
Source organism: Ellobius talpinus (assembly GCA_001685095.1). Taxonomy (NCBI): domain Eukaryota; kingdom Metazoa; phylum Chordata; class Mammalia; order Rodentia; family Cricetidae; genus Ellobius; species Ellobius talpinus. The sequence continues at coordinate 38,359 of LOJH01001586.1, forward strand.
TGATGTTCATTTTAATGTCTAACATGTCTTTTTTTTAAAAAAATAAAGTAAAAGTAGATTAGATGAGTATAAGCTCTATGCTTCAGCTTTCTAGGGCTGCTTTAAGGAACTAATACAGACTGGAGAGCTAATAAACAACACTGGGGGAGGGGGTAGGAGAGCCTAATATCAAGGCACTGCAACTCAGTATCTGCTAAGACCTACTCACGCTGGCCCCTTCCCATTACATCCTTACATGGTGGACAGAGACTAGCAGTGTCCAGATCTCTTTCATAAGGACATGAATCCCAGTTAGGAAGTCTCTGATATCATGGCATGGCCAGCCAGCAGCACCTCTTCTTAAAACCTTGGTGACTAGAATTTCAGTGTTGAGTTTTCACAGGACACATACATTCCAATTGAGGCACAAGTTTTACATTTGTATCTGCAGCCACCTTCCAGGCACTTTTCAGCTCAGTTACAACTGTAGAACTGTGCTCTAATTAAGACACTAGAAGTTAGCATCTGATCAGCTTCCTTAGCCATGCCCAGGCCCCAAGCGGTGCTTCAAGGACTCAAACTTCAGATTTGATGGTTTCATGTTTCACAAAAACCTAAAGCAGGTCCAGGAATGGACAGCCCAAGAAGCGTCAACACAAGTCACTCATGAGAGATATTTTTAAGTTGTCAGTATGCACCAAGGGCACACTCATTGCCTTCCCATGCCTTGTAGCAGACAAGAATGAGAGAAATCAGGACAAGGGAAACATATTTCACAGATGGAAAATCTGCCAAGACCACAATTTCTCCTTTCCTACCCCTTCCTCTACTGCTCTCTACTGAGAGTAAAGAAAACTAACACATGTGGCTTTCTCACATATGACTGACACCTATATTACCAGTCCTGGAAGCTGAAACAATTCAGCTTTAACATCTCCTTCTAAGTAAAATGCAAACACCAAGCCAGCCACAAACCCTGGGATGGACAGTGATGTCCTGTCTACGAGATAAGCTAGTGTCATGGTGGCATGAAGCTTGTGGGAGTAACCAACCAGTATCTGATTTGACTGAAGACCCACTCCAAGAGATGGAAGCCACACCCAACATTGCTTGGGTGGCCAAGAACCTAAGACTAGAATAGCCCGGGGACTAGGGTAAAACATAATGCTACTGTTCTAAAAAGAAAAAAAAAGCAACAAAATGACTCCCAATGACATTCTGCTGCACTCATAGATGGGGTCTTGCTCAGTCCTCATCAGAGAAGCTTCCTCTTACAGCAGAAGGCAGCAACAACAGAGACCCACAGCCAGACATTAGACAGAGAGTGAGAGATCTTGGGACTCTCAGCCCTAAACTGGATGTCTCCATCAAATCTCTCAGAAAACCCTACAGAAGAGGAAGCAGAAAGAGCGTAAGAGCCAGTGGGGATGGAGGACACCAAGAAAATAAGATCCTCTAAATCAACATGAGCAAAGCTCATCTGAACTCACAGAGACTACGGCAGCATGCCCAGGGCCTGTATGGGTCTGCACCGGATCCTCTGCATATGCAATACGACTTCTTTTTATGGGATTCCTGGGTGTGCAAACAAGAGGTCTCTGTTTCTTGTGCCCTCTCTTGGGATCTTTTCTTCCTGTTTGTTTTCTTATAATCCTAATGTGTTTCTGTTTGTTTTAGTCTAATCTATTTTATCTTATTATCCTTTAGAAGCCTATTTCCTAATGAGACAAAGAAATGGAGTGTATCTGGATGGGTGTGGAGTTAGGGAGAAGCTTGGAGGAATGGAGAGAAGAAAAGCCATATTGGGGTATATTATGTGAAAAAATCTATTTTCAATAATAGGAAAAGAAAGCTACCTCTATGCAGAATCACAACCCAGATAGGTCAAAGAATTTGCTCGAGGCTATGCACCAGAGGGAAAGAACATGGATTCAAACCAAAGACCATAGACTCTAAAGCTATTATCTGCATCTTCTAGAGATTATTCTTCACCATCTACGACAAAATTATTACTGGCAAAAATCCCAATCTATTGCAGTTGTAGGTGAATGCCCTCCTCTGCCCACACCATCTCCTCTTCTTGTTTACGGCTGTATGCTTCTTCTGTCCTCCACCTTCTCCCTTGTTTACTGCTGTATGCTATCCTCCACCTTCTCCCCCTTCCTCACTGGCATCTCTACATTCCAGTAGGAATGTGTGTCCTACCTTTGCATCCCCATCTTTGATTTAAACTAGCTGTGCAATCTAGCCCTGTGTGTAATCCACACTCTCTGTGCCCTGAGAAGAGCCAGTCTTCAAGGGAAAGCTGTGTAGGGTTCTCGAATTCCAGTTAGCAACCTTGCTGGTCTTCTCAGTCACCCCTCCCTGGCCCACTGTGGTGAGGACCTTCAAGACATTCTCCCCTTCTCACACTTTCCACTCCCCAGCTGCCTACTTGCAATCAGCAGATGTACCTGATTCTCCTTTTTTTTTTTAACCTGAGATGGACTCCATCAGCAGGCGCTACCGCTACCTCTGTTACCAGAGCAACTCACACATCTGTCTGCTTCCTGCATCTCCCATGCAGTTAAGGGCTAAGGTGGCTTGCCCTATGTCCATCTTATCTGCATTTAATCTTGAAATACCTGAAGTGTATTTTTTTCCTTGACAGAACTTTCCTATTTTCATACAGTGCATATGCACAATTCCTGTACTTACTGAATCTGAGGACCAGCCATGAAGGTCTCATTCACAGCGGCCTGCTTAATATTACTAAATTATTCCCTGTAAGGCACTAGTACAAATCCTAGATCCCTGGAGCACTAAGTCCCAAAAGGGTTTCTAGGAATCTTCAGATTTCAAGCATAAAAAAGAGACATGCATATAAATTAGATAATTGAAATCTCTTAAATTCCAATGCAATAATAATAATAACAACAAAATCTCCATGATGCCTCTCCTCCCTTGCCAACAGTGTTTTGAGCTAAGGATTTCTACAAAAATGTGTAAAGATGGGCCTAGCATAAGGCAAAACTGTAAGAGGCCTTTCTCTAGTTATTCCTCTACAAATCTTGAGAGAGTGAAAGGTAGCAGAGCTGGTATCAATTCCGAAATTACCCTTTTCTATCTCGGTGGGTAAGCTGATTAGTATCACCCAGGCTTTAGTTCCCTACCCATGTTATAAGGTGGCTAATATTACCTAGCAGAATAGTAAAAAAGATATTTCGAGTCTTCAGCATGCATTAAATTTTCATTTATGGGTAAGCTCTTAGAATATGGAAATGTGTTTTATGCTGCGTTTTGGGTTTTCATTAGCATATGTGCACTATACAAAACAACATGCTTCAGTGTGTTTTTATAGGAACACATCATGCACTTGGACCATATGCCCATATAATCTTCTCTTATCACCCCCCCACCCCATTCATTCTCTTCTTCCCAAAAGGTTCCCCGTCCACTTTCATAGAACTGACAGGTGTTGTTATGATCCTTTTTGGCATTCCTTAAGTCATTCACATCATACTCTCAGGTTTACACTGCTCATATCTCCAAGGAATACATACAAACGTTTGCAAAGACTTTGAACACTTCTCCTTCCAACCACAGGTAAGTAACAGGGATGGATTTTATATGCTACCTCAAGTAAAAAGAATGAGGAGAATATATGAAGCAACAGTTTTCAGAGATGGGACAACAGGGCATGCAGGGTGATGAACATCTAGACACATTTGAAAACGAGTCTATGGCAGCCTTAGCCATCTGTCTGGAACATACCCAGGACTTAATACAGAGAAGAGAAATCCAAGCAGAGTCTCTCTTCTACCTAAGTGCAGCCTCCACAGGGCTGTGGGCAGAGCACAATGAGTCAGACTTAGCACACATGGTGTCTACACATCTTCCGGGTCCTCGGCCTACTGTTACCACAATGGTTCTGAGAAAGAATGCCAGCGGCTGGGGCAAAAGCCAGGGGAAAGGATGAGAACAGAGCCAGGCCTGAAGCTCAAAGGGGGCTGGAAAAGGGTCAAGTTTTCAGAAGCTAGAGGTGGGGGGAGGGACTTGGCAACCCATGGAGGAAAGTTCCCCGTATTTCACCTAGATTAGTCTGAATTCTGGGTAGTCTAGAGGGTTCCCTGGACATACCTACCCAAGCCTTATGGAAGTTTTGTGAGACTCCAAACCATTTCCAAGGAACTTGACCATATCCTGATCAAATCCCAAGAATATTTGAGGAAATTAAAAAAGAACTATCCCATGGTAATGTAAAATTCAAAGTGTTTGACAGACACAATGCCTTAGTTAGGCATGCAAAGAAAGAGGAGGAGCACATGGCCAGGAGAGAAATCAGACTGGAGAAGGAGTCTGAGAAGAAGCACAGCTAACAGAATTAGGAGATAAACAAAAGAAGGAAACTCTCACAAACACACTCCAGATGCACGAAAAGATCGAAGACAGCATTAACATTATGGGGACTGACAGGGAAGACACCTTACTACAACAGACACAATCTGGAGAGACCATGATCAGTTATGAGAAAAATACATCAGCGGTATCCAGCAGTGTGGTCTCCCTCGACATCTCACTGTGACGAAAGATAAAGAGACTATATTTTAGAAACGTCTGTGGGCCAAGCAGAAAACTTCCTTTATCAAGTTTTGTATAATTATTCATATAAATGAATAAAATAGTAAAGCTACTCAATTATATAGCTTTGAACCCCAAGCTCTATGTTTGATAGTAGAGAAAATACAAAGATGAATTAAGTATGAATTAAATTCTTGCCCACAGAAACCCGGACAATCTATTAGATAAATGATAGTCATGGAGATGCATAATGCGATATTTTTGCAACTTAAGGTCATAGTATGAACACATAAATAAGGCTGCAGAATAATTAAAGGGAATGCAATTAAAAAAAGATACAGATTTTACTGTGTAATTACTGCATATTAACAAATAAGAGACTCTGACATTATAACAAAGATTCAATATACATTCAATATGTATTAGTACACACACACACACACACACACCACGTTGAGGACCCTCAGATCAATCTTGGTATGTGAATTTAACTATGGATTTTCCTCCTGTCCCCTGGCAAATTAGAATGTTCTCGGTGAGGGAAAATATATGATTTTCCTCAGGGCTTAACCAAATCATTACTTCTCTAGTGAAGCCTTTTTCAACCTCTCCCCAAAAACCTCTAGGTAAAAGAATGCTTGTCTCAATAACAGCCTGTGGTTGAAAATCATTTGCACAGCTACTGATATAGCATCTGTATTATTACTTTTCTATTGCTGTGATAGAGGTTCTTGGGGAGGGTCTCATGAGGTAGCACTGCATGGCCTAGAATTCATTATGTAGATCAAGCTCTCCTCCAACTCAGAGAGACTGGCTTGACTCTAGCTCTTGAGTGATGATCTTAAAGCTGTTCTCCACTATGCCTGACAAGAATGTTGTGTTGGGTTTTTGTTTTGTTTGCTTATGGTTCCAGAGAGCTAAAATTCATAACAGTGGGGAAGATACAGCACGCTGTCAGGAGCAGGAAGTAGGCTGTTACATTTCCATCTACACCGGAAGTAGAGGGAGCAAACAGGAAAGAGGCCGAGGCTCATACCCCTCAAAACCTACCCTGCATGATGTGCTTCGTCAATGAAGCTGTATCTCCTAAGGGTTCACAACCGCCTCAGACAGACCACCTACTGGTGACCCTGTGTTCAATCAAACACATGAACCCATGGGAGGCAATTCTCACTCAAACGACTGTAGCTTCTACTTCATGTTCCCTCAGCACATTGCCTGCCATGTAAATTCCTGTTTCTCTGGTTCCTTGAAAATTCTGAACCTCTGAAATATGGTGTGAGTAACTCTACTAACACAGTGTCCTAATGTCCTGGACAGAAAGGGTAAATAACTGTGCAAAGTGAGGTGAAACCATCACAAGTACAGGAAATATGGTCTACAAATCATGAACTCTAAGTCAAGGGCCTATCTGCTTTCTGACCCTGGATAACAAGGACTCTTTCAACTAGTTAGAAAATGAAAACAAAAGAGAGTGCTGATCATCTTCTCCGAGAGAGTCCCACCACTGTGTGCCAGGCTTCCTACTTGCCTGCAATTACACCTGTATCAGAGAGTACCATCATCAACACAGGAGACATTTGACATGAGAAATGTGCTGGCATGAGCACTATTTTCATATTAAATGCAAGCCTGTGGAATAGTCTATTGACAGAATGCCCTGAGTATCTGTGAGCTGAGGGGATGGTGTGCGGTAGACTTTTCCAGGATGCATTTGTTACCTTAGACCCCATCTCTCATTTCAAGCTTTGGAACCCAGCAATAGACAGAATCTAGCAGGTCACAGAAGAAGTCAGACTGAAATCAGCATGCACAGACAGAGGGCCTTCCTAATTGCACAGTAGAAAAGTCCCATGGCATGCAAGACCATCATGTGTCATGGTGGCCAAGGCCACTTCTCCGTCTTCCCATCCTACCTGGGCCAAGGGCCCACTAAGTAGACTGTTCACTGCATGCTTCCTCACAAACTTGTCTTGCCAAAAAGGAAACCAGCCACCTGCCCTTCCCCATCTCTTCTCTTCCCTTCCCCACCACTGAGTCAGTTTCCGAGGTTAGACTCCTAGGATTCGGGGTTATTCTTCACTTTCCACTGAGTCAGTTTCTGAGGCTAGACTCCTAGGATTCGGGGTCATTCTTTACTTTCCTTATATTCCACAAGGACTCAGTTCACCATTCCGAATCTTTCTATAATTATTCATAAATGTCTCTTGAGTCCCTTCACATAGTTACCACTCCGATACCAGGATTATGACTAGCCTTATTTTATTATTGTATCGTGTCTGTGCAACTGTTACAGCCTGGTATCTAATGACCTGTTGCCAACTTCCCGCACTGCTATGGGTGATCTGTAGGACTTAAAAAGTCCCTTGCAGAATTACAGTGGCCACCTCACCACTGCCACACGTGCCCTCTGTAGTGGCACCCTATAGCACCCATGCTTATTAGAAACATCTCTACTTGGCCTGTTGATTTGGCTGTGCTTGCTTACTATTCCTGTCTCTCCATTGACTCTGCTACCTGGCAGTGAGGTCTATGTCTAGTAATCCCGGCGTTCAGCACAACATCTGGCTTAGTAAATCTCAGTTAAAGGGGCAATGCTTGAGGAGATGAAAGGATTTAGCAAATGCCTCTTCATATCTGGGCACATTAAAGAGGATAAAAGGTGTTCCTGGGAGGATTAAACAACCCAAGGAGGGAACTAGAAAAAAATAGTCTGAGGAAGCAGAGATGAATGAAAATGAATGAAAACCTCAGGGGAGGGGAGTGGATAATAAAAAAGACAGTGGGGGAAAGCACCCCACATTAGCCTCCCATGAGTCAGAGTTAAACTTCCAGAGTGGCAGGAGCTGGCGAGAATAGGGAGCAAGGAACATGTGAGGAGAAGACAGCATGGAATGAACTCAGGGAAATGCAGAGTCATGGCAGCTGTGCGCAGGTGTAAAGAAGTCCTTCCTGCTTTCAAGGTAATCCCCAGAGGATGAGCACTCCAGCATGTGTGGTCCTCCGTGTGGCTAAGGGAGTATGATGTCTTTTTTCAGATATGACACAGGGCATGCTAAGGAACTTAGTGTGAAAGATTCGTGTCAACTTGAATCAATGAGAGCTAAAGAAAGAGTGTTGACATTAAGAAAGGAGATGTCACCAAACAGGAGAGAGGAAGGTAGAATCTCATGACCAGAAGAGATCCACAAAGTCTCCTGCTCTCCAACTCTCCTTCCAATTGACTGTCACCCCTTTGGAAAATGAACTAGGATAGACCCCATGACAGTGCTACATCTGCTGCATGAGGACCCCCTTTCCTGTGTGTTGTTCCCCAGTAGGGACTCCCATCCCTGATGCGAAGCCATCCCTTAGCCTGAGCCCCTCAGGCCCTGTGAAATGCCCAGGTAGGGGCTCCCATCTCTACCCAGACTCTCCATTATGATCCTTACCCCACCACCTGAGAGTTTAAGTGGAAATTATCCCATAACAGGGGGACGATGCCTCTAGATACCGTAGGCTACCTACCAGACATCAAGTCCAGTGCCAAGAATGGGTGACTTCTTTTGAAGATGTTGGTCCCTGGGATCCCAAAGATTCCCCTGACTAAACATGACAGGGGACTGTCATTGCTTTCGGTTACCATCCAGAATCTAACAGTCAGATTATATTGCTGAAAACATCACCTGTTTGAGTCATAGAACATGGAGAAACTTGACCTGGAAGCTTTGTCCTTAATGGCTGGTTTTCAGAGTGCTCTGAGGGGCTACGTATACTCCCGGGAAAAAAGAGGGAATCACTATTCTTACCTAACTGTGAGAGCTTCAGTAACGGCTAACCTAAAAAGATAAAGTCACTGGTGCGAGGAAGGCATGGCTGTAATTAACCCCTTTGTATTAAAGGTCGGTTGTATTGGATTAACCCCCTGGATTAGATTGAAGGTCAGTTCTTCCAGATGGAAGTCATGCCTGCCACCATTAATGGGGCCAAGAACCTGTGACCTAGGGGACAACTTACTACTATAACTCTATATATGAAACCAACTTCAAATGATTTATTACTATACCCAAAGGTGATGACATCTCTCACCTCTCATCAGAAAGGCTTCTTCTTGCAGTTGGTGGTGATTATCTTAGAGATCCACAACAGCACAGAATCAGAGATCAAAGTGCAAAGAAGAAACGACTTCGAAGTACTTGGCTCTAAATGTGACATCTATATCACACTTCCTCCTTCCAAAGTTCAGGGGTTGTCACAGAAGAAGGGATGGGAAGTGGGTGACTACGGGAAATGGTGCTTCCTGGGCATGACAGGCAGTGACTTGTATGAAGACCCAGAAGCTGGGACAACATGTACAAGACCTCTGCAAGCTCAAGTCAGATAAATAAACCCAGCACGGAGGAGGGAGGGAGTCATGGGCCCTACCCCTAGCTGGAGAGTGACTGGACACTAACGGCTGAGAGAGCAGGAGTCAGTCATTTCCAAGGATGTGGCCCCTGAGGGCCTCCGCGTGACTCAGCAGATAGCACTGTACCAGTGTAGGCACTGGCAGCACTAAGTGGACACCGTGGATTTCTTCTAAAACGGGCACGGAGTGGATAGAGAACAGGGGGGCAGGGATGGGAGCAAACTTTAATCAAAACATATCATAAACATGTGTGAGATTATTAAACAATGAAAACATCAATTAAAATGATTTTAAAAAGACACAAAGTTAGGAAGGAGGACATGTGATCTGGAGGGGAACTGGCAGGGGAGAGTGAGGGGTGGATATGATGAAGATATATTTTGTGTCTACATAGTGAGAATAAACTTTCATTTTATTTATTTACTTTTATTTATTTATTTGGTTTTTTCAGACAGGGTTTCTCTGTGCAACAGTCCTAGCTGTCCTAGAACTCTCTTTGTAGACCAGGCTGGCCTTGA
>LOJH01001587.1:0-14202 GCA_001685095.1 Ellobius talpinus
CAGCCGGGCCCGCGCGTGCGGACGTGTGTGTGAATGTGTGCGTGGGGCTCCCGCTTGACCTGCGGTGTGATCGCACGCTTGAGTGTGCTTTGGAGTCTGGCATCCTTTCGAGGGTGTGTGCGTACGTACATGCGTGTGTGTGTGTGTGTGTGTGTGTGTGTACTCGCCTGTCTGAACGTGTATGTCCAGTGCCTGTGTCTGCGTCTGCGAGCGTATCGCATCGTGTGTTGTGTGGAAGGTGTGTCGGTGTGCTTGTGTATGTGCGTGCCTCACAGTCTCTTACTGAGGCCTCGACCCCAGGCCTCGGCCCCTCCAGCGGGCGTGTTTCCAGGGCTTTTCTTCAAGGGCTTTCTCTTCTGCTGGTTCCAGCCACCCGGCGTGGGGTAGCAGGGAGCCGCCCCGGGTGGAAGCAGAGCGGTGACATGCGCTGCTGCCTCTGGCCCTGGGTCAGACTCCTGGCCGCCTGCCCCAGACAGCGGGCCTCCTGGGATCTAGTTCACGGCCCCGCCCCCCAAGGGGGGGCACCCCGGGAGCTGTCCTGGCCTTGCCCTGCAGCTTTTGGGGCCTTGCTATTCAGCTTCAGTTTTGACCTTCTGGTACCCGAGAGGGTGACCCAGACAACCTGCCTCTTAGACTTTTCTCAACCCTTCTAACCTTCCCCCACTTTGAGATGGAACCCTCTGTACTAACCCACCCCACCCCATCACCTTGATTTGGGAACACACCTGGGCCTTAATTGCCATGACAGTGGGCTATCAGGATTGAGGTTTGGGAGACTGAGGTTATTCTCACTCCTGAGCCTCAGTTTCCCCATCTGCTTCATGGAATTAATTGTGATCATGTATGATACTTGGTAGATATTTGAAGGCAGGGTTAACATGGGGTCAAATTTTGCCTCTGCTACTTGCTGCGCACACGTGTGTGTGCATACGTGCGTGCGTGCGTGTGTGTGTGTGTGTGTGTGTGTGAGACCTTGGATAAGTCTCTTTACTATGAAAGTTCTTGGCACTTTTGAAGCTTTTACTATTAGAGACTGATCGAGAAGCCCTGGGAAGAAGGAATGTGGCAGTCCCCTGTCCTCAGTCTAGAGAGTGATTCCAGTCCCCTGCCTACCCTCCCTAGTCACCCAGTGGGGGGGTGTGTAGGGTGTCTCTCAGCTGTGCAAACCTGGCACAGTAATTTATCCTATTGCACTCTGGCTCAATCTGTCTTTTTGATCGCTGGAGTTGTGGATGGCAGGAATGACGAGAGGTACCCAGAGGGCTTGTCAGGACAGCCCAGACTTCTCTCTGGGACAGAAAAGGGGGGCTAGGCAAGAAGCCAGGAGGGTGACCTGAATCTTATACCACACTTCCTGGCTGCCTCCTGCCTGCGTCTGGTGTCAGGGGAAGTCCCTGTTTTCTGGAAGCATGCTGCTATCCTCCATTCTGGCCCAAGCTGGGCTTGCAGGGTGACCTCCACACCCAGCTAGGTCAGCCAGAGTGGCAGGAGGTGCTTTCTGGCTTCCCTTTGTGTCTTGAAGTATCCTATCCCATGCCTCCCCCACCTCTCCCTTCTCAGCCATCTTCCACCTGCAGGAAGGCACCGGCCTCTTCCTCCGACTGTGCCAGAGTTCTTCCTAAAATGCACGCTATAAACCTCTCCTCAAATCCTCCTCGAAGCTCCCCAATAGTTCCAGAGTTAAGTCTTTTCCTCTTGGCCTGACAGTGCTCTAGCCCCTGGCTACCTGGCCCACCTCACCTTGTTTTGGGATCAGATGTTCTGGTTAGCCTTATTTACCAGTAATCCGTAAGTACCCAGTGCCCACCACCTCTTCTTCTCTGTACCTTTTACAAACCGTGCTTTCTCCCCAGGACTCTCTGATTCCATATCTTCATATGTGAGTCCCTAGTTTGGTGAGCTTCCTCCTGGAAGCCTATCTTGGTCTTTCCTCTGTTCTAGCCCAGGAAAGGGAAGGTAGAAGTTGATTGAACTTTTATATGATATTGTAATTACAATCTCTTAGTCCTGTCACCCTTACTAGATCAGGAACTCTGTAAGGAAAGTCAGTGTGGACCTTCAGTTACTTGTGCCAGGTACAAGGCCTGAGCCTCTTTAGTCTGAATAAATGGATGTGACGTATAAGAATGAATGAAGCTGGGTGATACGGTTCAGTCCTGAGATTGAAGTACTGGGGAGGCTGAGGCAGGAGGATTGATTGCAAGTTTGAGGTCAGCCTGAGTTGCACCGTGAATTCCATGCTAGCCAGGGCAACTTACATCATATTTAAAAAAAAAAAAGGCAGAAAAGAATGAATGAAGTCAAGCGGGTCAACAATCCAGAGCTGGAGATGCCAGATGGGGGCGCAATGGCTCCACTGAACGTCGAATTGAAGGCTGAGTTTTTCTTTTTTTTTTTGCCCTGGTAAGAATCTGGAAAATTCTGGTGGTGGATGGTGTTACGTTGTGAAAAGGCCATGTCCAGAAAGTGTCATCTGGGAGCTATGAGTTAAAGAGGGTGAGTCCCTGCCAGAGACTGAAGGGAGAAGACTCTTGCAGGAGGGCCTCTCCCCGCAGACTCCTGGTGCTGCTTCCCCCCAGCCTAGCCCCACCCCTGGCAGCTGGCTCAGCTTGTCCAATCCTGGGAGTCCCAGCCTTTTGTGATCAGGACAACCGTTGGCATCCAGTCTCAACGGTCAGTCTGAACATGGGAGGAGGGCCCCTGTTAAGCAGGCATTCCTTCAATCTTCAGTCACAGATTGATCGTGGTCTGGGTAGAGGAGGCCATAGCCTTCCTCCTGGATCCGAGGGACTGCCTCTGAGCTGGAGAGAAGAGAAGCCACCATTATAGGGGTTGGGGGGAAGGCAGCTAGATGCATACAGGTCTGATCCTGCCACCTGGGCAGCCAGAGTAGGGTAGGGCATGTGTGTTTATGCATGTGTGTGAAATGGAGGCCAGGGGCACAAGGCATATGCATGACATGTTAGGGTGCCAAGCCTTTTGGTCACTTTGGTGTGGCTAGACCAGAATTTGGAGTTGGGAAGAAACAGCTGCTATGACACCTGGCAAACCCCCAACATCTCATTCCTGGAATGGTACAGAGTTTCTGGGTGCCTCAGAGTAGGTGCACTGATCCCAGGGTGTGAGAATATTGGGGGTACAGAGGATAGTACAGTGGCTCAGACCTGCAGGCTGGTGCCTCCAGGCTCTGTGGGCCCACGGACACATGTCCAAATTGCCTTATCCAATAGACTTTCACAGAGATGACGACAGTGCTCTTTCCTTGCTGGGGTGGCTTCTTACTCACATGTGGCTACTAAATTTAATTAATTAAAATACTAATTTATTTAATCAGTTGCACTAGCCAAATTTCAAGTCCTCAACGGTTACATGTTATCTGCATATTGGCAAGTAGGGGACATTCTCACACTTGTAGACTGTTCTATGGACTATGTTTGTCTGAAACAATGGTTCTCAACCTGCATATCAGATATTTACATTATGATTCATAACAGCAAAATTATAGTTATGAAGTAGCAACGCAAATAATTTTATGATTGGGGTCACCACAATATGAGGAACTGTATTAAAGGGTTGCAGCATTAGGAGGCTGAGAAGCTTTGGTCTAAAAGGATAAGGCTGGCGGAGCTTTAGTGTGGCCTGGCTCTGCTGGTGTGGACAGACCACTGCTCTGCTGCCCCCATCCTCCACCCTCCCAACAACCTTCATCACACCGTGCCTGTCATAGCAGCTTCTCCTCTGCCCTGGACCAAAGTGCCCTTTGTAAGGCTGTCATAGTGTGCTGCTGCTCCCTTGCCTCAAGTCTCCCCAGCTCCCAAGGCTAAACCCCAACCTGACATGGCAGTTCAGGCCCTCCCTGGCCAGCCCTTTCTTTAGGAACTGGCCTCCTCGGTGTCACTTGTCCCTAAACTCTGCACCTACCCCTCTGCTTTATAATCCAGACCCCTAGAGCCTGTTGTGCCCTTTGCCGGGTCTCTATCTTCGTTCATTCTGTGCCTTTTGCTGAGACTCTCTTCTCCCTCCACTTTAGCCCCATTGTCATTGTCACGGTAAAGCTGCCCTGCCCCCACCAGGCAGTGGGGTGGTCTTCTCTCTCCTAAGCCTTGCATGTTCATAGGCTGCCCTTCTTTTGTGGGAAGCCGTCTGAGGGCTGAGCTGGGTGTTTGTCATCTCTGGTTCCCTTAGGTGCATTTGCATTGGTTTGAACCCTTGGATGATCCAGGGAAGGCTTAGAGGGGGTGAAGGGAGGTCCTGGGGTACAGGGGGCTGTCAGTGGGAGGCTGATAAGCATCCTTAAATGGCCTGCAGCATGGTAAGTGGTGGGTCACCCCTGTGGTGCCAACTCTGAAGATACTAATGCCTGTGTGACTCTGGGGCCGGGGAAGTCTTGAATAGATTCCCATCACACAAAGCCCAGGAGTTAGAATTGGACCCAAAGGGGACAAGAGAAAGGCAGTTGGGGGTGGGGGCGGGTTGGGGCACCATTGCTGAGAGTTGAAGGCAGAAGCTAGAGAGCACTGAGATGGAATCGTGGGACACGGCATTGGGGATACTATAGGTAGGACCTCAGTCAATGCTACAGGGACAGGACTGGGGCTGAAGGCACAGCTGTGGGGAGGCAGCTAGTGATGATAATACCTGTGAGTATGAGATACATGCAAGAATGAGCCAGCTGGCAATGAGGCAGGTGGGCCTGGAGGGGTAGCTGGGGGATGCCGGTAGACAGATGAGGGACAGCTGGGAGGTGACAGAAGCCTATCTGGAGATGGGTGAGTCTCAGCTGAGAGAGTGGGATGCGTGTTTTTAACATGAGCATGTGTGCATGTTTATGTGAGTGTATAGCGAACCTTTCTCTGTCCTGCCAGCCAGCTCCCAAATCGTGACACAGATTTATTATTAATTATGAAAGCTTGGCTGATAGCTTAGGCTTGTTTCTAGCTAGCTCTTGTAACTTAAATTAACCCATATCTTTTTAATCTATGTTCTTTGATGTGGCTCAGTCACCTTTACTTTGTAATGCACATGCTGCTTGCTCTGCATCTCCGCTCTTCTTCTTCTTCCCAGCGTCCTCTGGGCCTGGAAATCCTGCCCAGCAATTGGTCATTCAGCTTTTTATTAAGCCAGTCAGAGTGACACATCTTCACTGTGTTTAAAAAGATTATTCCACAACATGAATGTGTATTTTTCTTGTTATGTTATGCATGTGTGTAAATGTGTGTTTGCGCCTAGAATGTCATGGGTTGGAACAGGAGATCTGAGACCACACCATCTGAGTTCTACTCCTGGTTCCCACTGTTTCTCGCTGTGAGTAATGACTGACTTCTCTGGGCCATGGAGTTGATTCCACTTGGGAAATGAGGATGGAGATGTTACACAGAGCCCAGGATGATGTGATGGCTTTTGTATTTAGACATATTTAGTCTAGAACACATCCTTGTACATAGTGAGCACCATGTAAATGTGAATTATTCTTAAATGTGTGTGTGGGCACGCGCACGCATGTGCAAGCCTCCTATGTGCTTGAGAAAGTTTGTTCTTGGCTTCCGATGAAGTCCAGGCCTGGGGAGAGGCGATGGTGGTGGTGGATGGGGAGGAGTAAGGATCCACCTGGCTTGTTGGGGCAGGCACTTCTCCCCCATCTGCCTCCTGTTCATCCCACATCCTATGCCAGGCTTTAATCCAACAGCCCCTCCCCCGTCTCTCCTGTCCTGCCCCATACTGCTCTACCCTGGACTGGGGGACCGGAGATGCCGTGTAATTGTCCAAAAGATTTTCAGTAGAATTCACATCCTTATTGGCCTGCCAGTCCTCAAAGACCCTGGTCAGATATACTACCTGGATCGTATGCTAAGGCTGTCACCCACCTGCCCGTGGGTGACAGTGCCTTCATCCTGGGCCTTTGGAGAGTCACTGTAGGCTGGAGGGTGAGAGTAACGCTGGACAGAAGCCCACAGGGCAACGGAGGCAGGCGTGGCTGAGTGGCTCCCCACCAGTCTATCCCCAACAGACTTCTACAGTGTGCCCCACAGCACCTTCTCAATGTACCTATGTCTGCCTCGCAGTAGATAGAGGCACTGTGTTTCAGCCCTGGCCTTCTCATAGGAGTGTAGCCTGGGTCTCTGGACCTGCTGTCTGTACTGCTCTGCAACTCAGCCCACTGCAGGAACGGTGGGCTACAGCGATGTAAGCCCACTGCATGAACGCTGGGCTACGGTGATGTGAGCCCACTGCAGGAATGCTGGTCTCATTGCAGTGGGCTACGGTGATGTGAGCCCACTGCAGGGACACTGGGCTACAGCGATGTGAGCCCACTGCAGAAATGCTGGGCTACGGCGATGTGAGCCCACTGCAGGAATGCTGGGCTACAGCGATGTGGGACTTTTCCAGGGTTTCTGTGTACTCCACTTTTGCGGCATTCCGCTAATCAGAGCCTGCATCCTGCCCCTGTCCTGGCATGCACTTTCCTTGCAGTTCTCTTCCATGGTGTGATCCTCGCTCTGCCGGATACCAGGCTTACATTGGGAGGGCGACTCTTTCCGGGTGTCTGGGTGGAGAACCCTCACACAGCACGGCACCTGAGATCAGTGCATGGCTTTCTACAGCCACGCTACATGTTTACACTGTACAGCAGTCTGTTGAATCAGATTTGTAGACTCACCTGGCCTTTGGGCACAGCACCTCACATGGCGGCGCACTGCCAACACGTGGCCTACTGCCACTACCCTGCATGTTGGCGTCCGGTGCGCTGCATTTTTTGCAGTAGGCATCTGCACTGCCCTGGTCATGTGGACCCTCCTGTTTCTAGGCACAGTTCCTCTGCATGCTGACCCCGTGTTTCATACATACAGTATACATTGATTGCTCCATTGTCTCACGGCTTCACTGGCTATGAGTCTAACAGCCTAGCCTCCACACTGCCCCCATCACAGCTACCCTGAAGATGCCTCTGCCATCTTAGCCTTTCCCTGAGTGTGTTACAATGGAGGTGTCCAGGTGCTGGCTGTGGACAGCTTTCTGTAGAGTCGTGGGAGGGTCACATCTTGGTGCGTCCTCAATGCAGTTCCCCCCTGCTTCATATTGCACATAGAACTTGGGCACTTTTTGCTGAACGTGGGGCAGCTTGGATTTTGCATTGTTTCCGAACTGCATAGGATTGCCACCAGGAGAGTCAGCCGTGTTATGCATCTGTTCTCCGTAGAGTTGTGTTGCCTGACTTTTCCTGGGGAGACGCAAGCAACCGTCTATTAACTCTACAGATCAAAGAAACAATTTTACCCAAGTCTAGCTTGGTGCATGGAGTTTAGTGGGTTTCCTTGCAGAAACACCGGTACCTGAAAGGCAGCTGCATTTAGGAAAAGCCCACCTCAGCGCGGGGAATTTCCCCTGAAAGCCTTGTCCCTGGCAGCTTGCAGAGAGTCTTTTCTCTCCAGGAGCTGTGACTGCTTATATAACCTCAGAGCAGGTCTCGGGAATCCTGTAACTTCCTCAGCTTCTGGAGCCTGCTAGATTGTGTGACTGTCTCCTCTCTTCTCCCTCCAAAAGGAGATGTTTCCATTGAGAGGAAATGGCTTCCTGCCAGTTTGTGAGCACTCTGCCGAGCTTCCAGACCCAGAGCCCTTGAAACCAAATCCATGGCTCCACAGGGCATCATCAGGGTGCTTCAATTTTGTGCCACCTTTCACCCATCCCTGGAGGCTGTTCCTGTTCTGTACCAGGTCCTATGCTGGAGCCCCCCACCTTCCATTCTGCCACTCCCCCCAATATGGTGATATATACCCAAGATGAATGTGGTTCCACACTGCACTGCCCTAATCCCTTCCATGCCTAACGGGTATCAGTGCTGGGGGCTGTGTGTGCGACGTGCTCTGTAGCCTTGCACAGGAATTGCGGGAGTCTTGCCTGTTGTGCTCTATCTCTAGCACACCCCATCACAGAGGGACACAGCCCTCCCTCTCCATGGAGCCTGCGCACACCTTCACTGCTTTAGCCTGCAGTGTCTTTATCTGACTGTGGTGCAGGGCATTTGCCCTGCAGAGGATCTCTGTGTTCTGCCTGTTGTACTTCTGCACACATCTTAGTCTCCCTCACCCCGATATATGGTGTCTAGCCCTGGACTGCCAATATAACAGCCTTCTCGTCGACTCTGGAATTCATTGTGTGGGACATAGAGATGGGAAAGGGTCTACTGTGAGTTTGTCAGCTACTGCTGGCTTCCTCTCATACTCAGCGGAGATGGCAGGATGTTGGCATTGCTAGGCTCTGTGTTGGCTCCTTTGGTGGTTCCAGCTTTCTCAGCCTGTGGCTAGCCCTGGGTGGTCTCCCAAGTTGCTGCACTCTATGTGGTTATAGGAGTATTTTACTGGCAGCCGTACTGTGCTTCTTATTAGTTATTCAGGGCTCTGGTAGTCAGTTCTGGGACCTGACCTCCACTTGGATGTGTTAGCATAGGACTAGGCTATGCTAACATCCTTATTAACATCCTTAATGTAATGCAGTTGGTCGAGGTTAGACCAGGTGGGATCTTGGTATTAAGAAGTCTGGGCCTAGTTGGCCATCTGCTGTATATGGGGCTTGGGGATGGGGTTCAAAGGCTTTAGAGCTAGTCCATAACTTCAGGAAGGGAGGAAGTGAGAGGACTGAGTAGGGCAAGAATATCCAGGGTTGAGTTCAGAAACCTAGAAGTGGGGGTGGGGATGGTGGACTAGGCTGGCATTGTTGTTAGGTTGTCTGTGGGGTCCCTAGGCTATGGTTGGGTTGTGTCTGGCAGTGTGAGGTCCCAGACTGTGAATTTACCATCTGTCTAGAGAAGTTTTGTTTCTTCTGGGGCTACCCTTGGGAACTGGACGTTTTGTTGGCAAAACAAAGAGAATGAGAATCTCACTGCAAACAAGCTCTGTTTATGCAGTGTCTTCAGAAAACACGGCTGCAGGTGCAGCAGGCCCAGAGCACACTCCTTGTCTGCCCTGGCTAGAGGAGGACAGGCTGTTGCCACACACACACACGCACGCACGCACGCACGCACGCACGCACGCACCCCTCTTCCTGCCCTGTACAAACACCCACCTCCCCCAGGCTCATGCCCACCACAGAATGCATCTATGTATTTCTGCTCACAGCTCACAGGTATGTTCCATGAACCAACTTTACAGTATTTCTGAGAGCCCTTGCGGCAGACATCCATGCCCTCCTATGTACACCATGCCCTGAGGACACCGCCTGTTATTGTTCGTATTGTTATTACTATTGGTTCATTTGTGAGAGGGTCTCATGTAGCCCAGCCTGGCCCGAGGATGACCCCAAACAGCCGACTTTCATGCCCATTCTCTCAAGTACTGGCCTCGGAGGAGTGCACCACCACACCTGGCAATTGTAAACTCACACAAAAGAAATCAGAGCCAGAGCCCTAACCCCTGCTCCCATTTCATGGTTGAGGAGCTGAACTGGGCCTGGCCTAGAGACCCAGGGCTGGAGCTGACCAGAGATCATTGAGAAGGGGTCATGCAGTCTAAGGTCACCCTGGATGGAATCAGTTAGCTTGAGAGGTCATTCTGACTGTGGTCAGAGAAGGCAAGTCACATGTCCCCAAGTCACGAAGGGACCCAGGGGCCCAGCAGGACTAAGATGCAGATTTCCTGGTCTGTAGTTGAGTGTTTTTGTACCAGTGGTCCTTGTAGGCTCACAGGTAGGTCTCATACACACAAACACACACACACATACACATGCAGGGGTGGTGGTGGAGAGAGAGATAGGGAGAGGGAGACCCCTGGAGGGACCCTCCCAGGCCCCTCTCCAGAAGTTGCTGGTCTCTGACATCATCAGGCCCAGAGCATGCCGGACGTGGATAAACCAACCATCCCCCTTCTTCCCAAATTGTGGTTGGCGGTTGCTCAGGCAACCGCCTGGCCAGATTGGGGAGATTAGCAAAGGAATGTTGCTGGGCCAGTTGGAGCTGAGGCTGGGGGAAGCACTGGGGTCCTGCATTCAACCCATCTATCTTCTCTGAAAGCTCTGTACAGAGATGACGTGCCCAAAGAGGGACCTTGTCTTCGTTCCCTGTCCCCAGCCTAACTTAGAGCGTGCCTCAGGGACTTGAGTTGGGCTGGGGAATGAGTGTGTGTGTGTGTGTGTGTGTGTGTGTGTGCATGCGCACGCACATGTGCCCATACACATGCATGTACATACTCTCTTGACTGGAGTGTGTGCTGTTTGTATTCAGGATGAGACTTCAGGTCTCCTTTCTTGCTAATCTGACACCAGGTTCCAGACCATGTGGTAGCTTGGTCCCTAGCTCGCTCTTGACCTGTTGCACTCTGGAAAAAACCGCCTGTTTGAACTATCAGAATCCAGGCATTCCCTGCTCCAGCACCTCCTATGGCTCCCCAGTTAGGAATGCGATGGAACTCCTTATCCTGGCATCCAAGACTTTTTAAGAACTGGCCTCAGCCTCTGGTTTCCCATCATGTCAGTCAGCCCGAGCTCCTCTGGCTCAGTTCAGGTGTGCCGACACCCCTTTTCTTCGTGTGTCCTTTCCAAACCCAATAACCTTGACCCTTCTTAACTTTCATTTCCTCACCTTTGTTCAGGTGGGAAGCCCCACAAAGCAAGATAGGACTTTTTCTCCCCAGCCCCCCTCCCCATGTTGGCGCTCAAACCTAGGGCCTCACACGTGCTAGACAAAGCTCCCCTCTCACTGAACTCCACCCCTTGCCCTTAATCATTCTTGCACCTTTCACAGTGCCCATCGCAGTTCATCCTACGCTGCGCTGTTTGGGGAGACATGGCTGGTGTGAGTGACCAAATCGGGATCTTATTTTGTCTGTGTTTGCCCTCACTGTACAGTCAGGTGGTTTAATTTGTGTCTTCTGCACATTGCTTCTGTGTGGCCCCTGAGTGTCACACACTCTTGGTCTGTAAGACAAGAATAACAATAGTGCTATTTCCCAAATGCTGAGCTCCTCACGCACGTTGGTCAGGGTAGTCCGGGCGGGCATGGTGGCAATCGGCGCCCCCTTGTGGTGGTGCTGAAGCCTTGGTAGGAGGAATTGGCTGTTCCTATCCCTGGGGGAGCTGGGGGCGGAGCTGAGACGGTCTCTAAGAGATGGAGTTGACCTGGGCCTGGCCTAGAGACCCAGGGCTGGGGCTAACTAGAGATCTGTGAGAATGGTCACTCTGGCTAAGAGGTCACCCCGGATGGAATCAGTCAGTCTGACTGATTACATAGAGAGACAGGTGTCAGCCAGGCTAGTGGCTATTTGACTGACATCTAGGGGAGTGTCATATGGATAAGACTGGGGTCACTCTGGCCAGGCACCATCAACAGGGAGCCACTCTGGCTAAGGTTGGCCTAGGGAGGGTCAGTCACTTGGCGGAATCATGTAATTGTGGTCTGAGCAGAGACCCCAGTTTGGCTGCTAGTCTGAGGTCAGTAATCTCTGGGTGGGGTTGGAGCCCTGTCTGGTCATGTGCCTGACTCAGGACTAATGGAGAGAAACCACAGGGCTGACTGGCTACCTCAGGCTTGCCAGGGCACTGGAGGAGATGCCTGGGGCAGCTACTTTGCCTTTGTGTGGGAACCAGAGGGCCTTGACTCCAGCCTGGGATCTAAGTCATACTTTTTCCTACAGTCTGTCCCAGTGATTGGTCAGGACCTCCAAGGGCAGGAAGTGAGTGCTCCCCTCCTCCTGGAAGATCACTCACTGACCACCTTTTCAAGAGGAAAACGGGGGCCCTCCCAACACAGATAACATTAAAGCTCACTTACCTCATGCCTTAGGGCTCAGTGCTGAGTGGAGCTTTTCAAACAAGCAGGCAGAAAGCACCATGGGTTCCCTACACCAGCTCCCCTGCCCCAGTATGCTTGGTGCAGGCTCATGCACATCTCATTGCTTCCCATTCTCTGGTGGGGTTCAAGGAGACGAGAGACCCCAACAATGACGAGCCCAGTCATGCCTAGCTCTGCTTGCGTGTTTTCATGTGCCGGGTTCTCTTACAGGGCTGGTGGAAACATGCAAATGGGTAACACAGTGAGTCCTCAGAGGGAAGCCGCTCCTTGCCTGTCCCGCCCATGCCACTTATTGGTGGCTTATTGTCTGGCCTGCCCGCTGCCCCCCCCACTTCTTGCGACCTAGAAGAAACTCTTCCTGCTCCTTCTCATATTTCTGGGGAGTGTGGACTTTGGATGGGCATGATTTCAAATCCATTTATTTCCCTCATACGGGAACAAGCAGCACACCTGAGCTGGTGTTTCCTGAGCGCTCACACGCATTGATGTTGTAAATCTTCAGCAGTCCCATGTGTGGATGGGGAAACTGAGGCTCAGAAAGTGGAAGCAATTTGCCCAGCGTTGCTAGGGATGGCAAACGACAAAGCAAAGATTCAATCCCAAGTCCGTTCCCAAGTCTCCAGCATCCACCACTGAGCCACTGCTCTGTATCATGGGCAAATGCCTTTGCTTCTCAGAGCCTTAGTCACCTCATCTGTCAAATGGGTCTGACAGGCAGGCAGGATGGGCCTGGCCTGACTTCCTGCCAGTTTTCTCAACACTGGTTTGCTGGAGCTGCAGACGCTATGACTGGTGAGTGGGTACAAGGCCCAGCTCAGATCCCTTCCTGAACCAGGTGCTGATGAACCACCTGAGATACAGTGGACCTCACTACCAACTGAGGGGTTTGCACGTATTTCAGGCCCCTCCTTCACTTCCCTGTCATTTAGATTTTTTTGTTTTGTTTTGTTTTTTGAGATAGTGTTTTCCGAAAGCTATGGAGCCAATCCTGGAATTTACTCTGTAGACCAGGCTGACCTTGAACTTACAGAGATCCACCTGCCTCTGCCCCCAGAGTGCTAGGATTAAAGGTGTGTGCCACCACCGCCTGGCATCATTCAGATTATTAGTCTTGGTCTCCAATCACCAGAATTAGCATCCTCTAGTCACATATGTGTTCAGTACATACAGAACCATACTATGTCACATCCCTGGGGACAGAGATCTATGGTGACTGACTTTGGGCAGTGAATGAATACCCTTGGTGTCTGTCACGTTCTCACTCGACACAGATGGTGACATTCAGCCTTTGGTGCTTAGCATCATGCTATTCTGGGCCTCCATTTCCCAGCCGGTAAAATGGGATGAGTCTAGGGCTGATTTTGACTGGAGGCTCTATGCTTGCAACAATAATGATGGCTGGTTTTACTAAAGAGGGTCTTGTTGGATGATGGAGCTGCTGGGGATCCTGGGATGTGGGGTGGGGAATGGGCAGTGGAAAGTCTTGGGACTGGTGAGGGACAGTGAGGGGAGGATGTTGGGGTGGAGGAGGGATAACTCTGTTAGTTGGAGGGAGTCATGATAAGGAGGGGAGAGGCTGGCCTAGGGAGGAGAGGCCAGTGGGGGAACCTGAAGGGTTGGGTTGGAGTCCTCTTGGTCAGTGGCCTTGCCTGGGCTTAGCTAATCAGGCTTTGCCCTCACAGCTGGCTGCACCTTCGAGGAGGCAAGTGACCCAGTTGTGCCCTGCGAGTACAGCCAGGCTCAGTATGATGACTTCCAGTGGGAGCAAGTGCGGATCCACCCTGGCACCAGGGCCCCCGCAGACCTGCCCCATGGTAAGCCTAATCTCCATCACTACTGTTTTTCTCCTTCCAGGCCTTCCATAGTTTCCCCTCAGGGTCTCCTGCTCTTTTGGGGGGATCTGAAGACACTGAGGAGAAGTGATATGGGGTCTCTGGATATGCCTCTGCCCTCTTCTTGGGAGCCCTGGGTCCCTCTGTCCCCACTTCAGTACCAGACATTTGGGGCATCTGGAGCACTGGATTGGGAGGCAGGAGGCTCGATGTAGATTCTGGTACTGGTCTCCTACTCAGATGATAGCCTTGAGAACACTCATTCCAGAATCATAAGACGTGGGTTCAAATCCTGGCCCCGTCATCTAGCCAGCTCTGAGCCTTTGTTGTCTTGACCGTGACATGGGAGAGCAGTAGTCCATATCACAGGGCACAGAGGTGGCACACTGGATGTCAGTTAAAGGTTTAGTTGTTATTGTTGAGGATATTTGAGAGTGCCTGGTGACTAGTAACCCTCCTCTCTGGGTGCAGAATCAACGGAGAATTAAGAGTAGACATGGACGGGCAGTGGTGGCACATGCCTTTAATTCTGCCACTTGGGAAGCAGAGGCCAGCCTGGTCTACAAGAGCTAGTTCCAGGACAGCTAG
>LOJH01001587.1:24369-35347 GCA_001685095.1 Ellobius talpinus
GGTTGCTGGGAATTGAACTCAGGACCTCTGGAAGAGAAGTCAGTGCTCTTAACCGCTGAGCCATCTCTCCAGCCCCCCCCTTGCTTCTCTTTTCTTCAGTCTGGGATCCAGCTCATGGGATAGTTAAGGTGGTCCTTCCAGGTTAAGGTGGTCCTTCCCACCTCAGCCACAGGCAGGCCCAGAGACTGGTCATCCCAGGTGGTCCTAGAACCTGTCAGGTTGCTAACCACCTCAGCTGACAGGCCTTGATTTCTAACTGGTATTGGTGGCAGCAGTAGCTGTCAAGGCCCCTGCCTCAGGCCAAATGCCCGCTAGTGTCAGCTACAGATAAACATTTTTCTAGAGGCTTGCCGGGGTGGGGATGGGCCAGGGCCAGGTGGGTAGACTCCAAACAAAAACCTTCCCCCGCCCCTCCTAATCACAGGCTCCTCTTGGTTGATATCACCGCCCTAGGGTTGTTTTGCTCTTGGGCAGCTGTGTTGTCAGGCTCTCTAGGCCCACAATTCCCTCCACTCTATTATTACTGTAAAAACAATAATATTGCACCAGTGAAAGGCTTAAAAAAAAGAAACAAAACCCCCAAACCTTCTGAATCACTCCATCCTAGCTCAACAGCTGCCTTAATTTTTCAGTCTTGTTCCAGTCTCTGCCCATGTCTTCACTGTACATTTTCACATCCTTGTCATTGGCTGGGGCTGCCGCCCAGGACTCTGCTTCGTTTGCTCGATGCCGTCCATGTTTATAATTATGTTATTGCCTGCCAACGTCTACCCCGGATTTCTGGGCTGTTTGTTTCTACATTCTTATTATTATAATGCTACATCAAAAAAATTAAATGCTTGCAGTTCTTTTTATTCTCTTGAGTGTATTCTTTAGTGCGCATGGTCAGGAATGATTAGAGGAAGGGCTCTGATATGTTATTGCTCTGCGGCATGCTTTCGCTAATTCATGTTACGGAAGTCTCACTTTGGTGCACACGTTTCTTTATTGATTCCTACTGGCTGGGTGCTCTGGTTTACCATGTCCCATGTGATGTTGTTTCCCTTTTTTGTTGTTTTGAGGCATGGTCTCCTACAGCCCACTGTGTAGCTGAGGATAACCTTGAAGTCTCCATCCTCTCGCTTCTGTCCCCTAAGTGCCGGGATCACAGGGAAGTGCCCGGCTTATATTTGGTCTTTAAAGGAGGTGGTTTTGTTGTTTGTTTGTCTCATCTACCTCCTCTATCTCCTCTACCTCAGGCTGGCCTTGAACTAGCTTGGTAGTTGATGATGACCTAGAACTTTGCATCATCTGACCCCTACCCACCCAATGCTGGCATAATTCACAGTTTTAAAGTAGGCATTGTTTCCTCCATCCACATCAGTCATTCGGAAGGGTTCAGCAACTTTCTTTCCTGGAGTTGCAGAACTAGCGAAGAGTGGATGCAGGATGTGAACTTGGATGTACTTGACCCTATCCTAAAACTCCTTCCATGAGGCAGAGGCATTCGTTGGCATTATTAAAATCAAGTCATTCTGGGTTAATTTAATAATGTTACATGTGCTCTCTGGCTTTTTCCCGTGCCCACTGTCCTCTTGTCTCTGAGAGGCTTGTGGGATTCATGTGAATAGGGTTTCCTGGTCCCTGAACTCTGTCTTGTCATTGTGCATCGGCAGCTGAAGGAGCGCCTTGGTGGCAGATGGCTTTTGGAAGCAGAGAGACTCTGGGTTCGCACCCTTCAACCAGCATGTCAATCTTAGTCAACATGGTGTTTGAGTCCCGGATGTGCCCGGGACAGAAGAGAAGAGGGAAGCGAGCCTTCCATTCAGGGCCCCTCATCCTGTGAAGGTGGAGAGGGAGATACCGGAGATATCCACCTACACTGGCGTTTACCCTCCGTGGCCGAAGCTCCTCCATCTTGAGTTCTAAGAGGTGCTTCTGAGTAGCCTGATGGGTTGCTAGTGCTTAGAAACCTGGAGATTTCATATAAAAAAAATCTGAATTTCTAGCTCTTAGAAACTGGGAGGGTCTGGAAATCCTGAGCCTGGAGTCCTCCGTAGGAAGAATGCTCATGAGGAGCCAGGCTTATGCTGCTATTGGCGGTGGGACCCCTGCAGTCTTGTTCACTGAATCTGAAGCTTCCATCTAGCCAGAATATCATAAACTGGCCCTGCCCTTGCCCAAATCTTGAAGGAGGGCAAGAAAGCAAGTGTCTGAAAGATAGGAAGGAAGATGGCCTGGCCTTCCAGGCACACAGGGCGGTGTGCGGGCAGAGCTGGTCTGAGACCCACTCTCTGTAGAGAAGAGAAAGTGGTGTTCTACTGGCTGCTGTAGCCTTGCTGGCTCAGTGCACACAGGACAGGCCAGAGCCAGGGGACAGAGACTGAATCAGACTTCTGAGCAAGGTGGCAGGTGAGCACACACAGTGTTCTGCCCCATGCACACAAGAATGGTGGGTCAAACCAAACCCACAGGAACACCTGTGGTCTTCTCTGTGGGCCAGAATGGTGAGAAGTCCTATGTATGGCAACTGGGCCAGCAGCCTAGTCTGATGCCCATGTGGGATGGGACTTGGGTGTGTTTTGCTCTGGTCAAGAGATAGACCTTGTTAGTATGAAATCAGAAATCTCTTTCTGAGGGCTCCATACAGGACCGAAGACTTGCCTCTTGCCCAGGCTGGAAAGGAACCGAATGCTGGGTGGGAACAGGAACTTGCTGTGCTCAGTGCTAGGTTGACCATTGTCACTCCTACAGTCCTGTGTTGGAGAGTGTGAACTGATGTTTCCGGGTAATAATTATAAAGAGCTGCTGAGTAAATTTTTCACGGACGATGACCACAAGGTTCTTCTTAATCCATTACAGGGCTAAGTAGCCGTACTTTCTTAGCCCCCAACAAAGAGGATGGGGCACTTTGTAGGAAGGCACTCCCAGAACCGTTGAGGCATGGAATCCATGTCTAAGAATCGTGTGTGAGGGATAAAGGTGTAAGAAGAGACTGCTTTTTCATTTCCTGGCCACCCAGACCCGAATAATCACACAAAACTGTATTAATTACAACAGTGTTTGACCAATGGCTCAGGCATATTTCTAGCTAGCTCTTACATCTTAACCCATTTCTATTAATCTGTGTATTGCCATGAGGCTGTGGCTTACTGGAAAGGTTCTGGCGTCTTTCTTCTTTGGCAGTTACATGGCATCTGCCTGACTTTGCCTTCTTTCTCCCTGCATTTAGTTTAGTTTTCCCACATTGCTGTATTCTGACCTGCTGTAGGCCAAAGCAGCTTCTTTATTAACCAATAGTAATAAAACATTCACAGCATACAGAGGGGCATCCCACATTATAAAGAACTCTTGGAAGTGTCTTGACTCCCTCTTGGAGGCTTGATTAAGATCATAGACTTGTTAAGGCAGACACGGAGATGTGGGCTGAACCCTCTCTCTGGAGGGTGTGTGTGCACGCATACATGTGCATGCATGCATATGTGTGTGTGTGTGTGTACCATAGGTCATGTGTGGAGGCCTGTGTCCCAGGGACTATACTCAGGTCATTAGACACATCTTGTATTTTTGAGACAGGATCTTGCACTGGCCTAGAGCTCACCTGATAAACTCAGCTGACTGACCATTGAGTTCTAGGGACCTGTCTGCTTCTGCCACCTGGGTGCTGGGATTACAAATCCACATTGCCACACCCATTTTTATGTGGACTCTGGGGATTGAACTCAGGTTCCTCACCCTGGCAAAGCAAACATTTTTACCATTGAGTTATCTCTCCAGGCCCCAGTTTTTCTGTTTATAAAATGGGGACATATTTTAGGCTAATGGAGTCGTTAAAAGACTGTAGCACCCCTACTGTTGGAGCAGCAGTGTCTCTCCAAGGCATGGGTGTGACTATTGTTTGTGAAGGTGAATTCCTCCTGTGGACCAGGGCAGCAACAGCTAAGAGCATGCGTTCTGGTGCCCGCCCGATTGGGTTTAGATTCTAGCTTCACCTTTGGTTGTGTGACTTTGGACTCCTCACCTAACCTCCCTTTCTCTGCTTTTTCATTTGTATGACAAGGTTAACGACAGTCCCTGTCTCGCTGGGTTTCAACCTAGATTAAATGAGATAAAACATTCTGAAGCCTCCAGAAAGATGTTGGACAATTCCAAAAAATTTAACCGCCAGTGTTATCATTGCACAACAGATTGCATTTTCCTGTGTCTTTGGCAGTCAGGGAACTCACCATTGAATTTGCACCTTTGCTGTAGAGCCCTACCTCAGCCATAACGACATGGATTTCTGTTTCTGCTTTCCAAACATTCTCTGTCCTACTGTTGTCCAGCAGTCATAGCACCCGTCATTCTGGTTTGTACATACTATATAATTTTATATATATATATTGATATAAATGGTTCTGCATTAAGTTTAGAATTACTAAATGAAGAAAATATAGCAACAGGTTGATTCTGAGTGGCCAGGTGTTATTCAGAATGTTCTTGAACTTGGGGGTAAATTGTGCTAATTATATAGCACAGTGTTCTATTTTGAGACAGGATCTCACTATGCAGCCCAGACTGACCTCCTGAGTGCTGAGATTAGAGGCATGTGCCACTACGCTGGTAAGAGCTAATGGTTCTTGTTTTACATTTACTTTTTATCTATAGTGTGTGCATGCACAGAGCACACTGTGGACATGGAGGTTAAAGACAACGCCAGGGAGTTCTTATCACATGGGTCTCAGAAATTAAATCCAGGTCATTGGGCTCAGCCAAGTGTCTCTACCCATTGAGCCTTCTCACCGGCCTGGTAGTTAATGCTTCTAATGGGTTATGGTGTGTTAGCCTTTGTCATGCCTGTGTCATGGGTTTTACCTTACCAGTCTCAGTGTAGCCTAGCAATCCTCTGAGGGAGCCTTGCCTCTGTGTAGGTGCTGGGGATCCAAATCCAGGTCTTTTCCTTTTGTAGTTCAGGAAACTAAGACTGAGAGAGTCGGACTCACTCAGGCAATGTTCACTGGCTGCAGGTGGTAGACGAGGATTCGGATGTGTCTCACTTTACTCTAGAGCATACAGTATTATAGCCTGTTCAGTTCTGAGGGTGCTCAGAGTTCCAAGAGGCAGAGGAGGAATGGTTTCTGGCCATTGATTGATGCTCTCTTCCTCCCCAACTCCTCAACCTTCCCCCTGCTTTCTATGTCTCCAGAGCCCACGAGGGCCCCCAAAGGCCTGGCTTTTGCTGAGATCCAGGCTCGCCAGCTGACCCTGCAGTGGGAGCCCCTGGGATACAACGTGACGCGTTGCCACACCTATGCTGTGTCCCTCTGCTATCACTACACGCTGGGTGGCAGCCACAACCAGACCGTCCGGGACTGTGTGAAGATGGAGCCAGGTGTCAGCCGCTATACCATCAAGAATCTGCTGCCATTCAGGGACGTCCACGTGCGTTTGATCCTCACGAACCCTGAGGGGCGCAAGGAGGGCAAGGAGGTCACCTTCCAGACAGACGAAGATGGTAAGTGTGCAGGCCGGATTCCTGGAGCCCAGAACGCCTCCCATACGCGGGGCCTCTGCTCAGACTCATGTAGGGAACTCCAGCAAGGCAGTGGTGGCCGTTACTCATTCTTGGGGAGACTGTTGGTTGTTAGGTTAGTGTAATTTCTTCCTTAAGGGTTTAGAAGAATTCAGTGGTGAATTCGGATCAGGAATGTTCCTCATGACAAGGTTTTTAATACCAGTTTTCACTGGTGATAGATTTGGGTGCATTCGGTCACTTTCTGCCTTGTTCTTTGAGATGGCCTCTCACTGAACCAGGACCTCACCAGCAGGCAGATTGGCAGGTCAACAGGCTCCAGGTTTCCACGCGTCTCTGTCCCCGCCCTTCTCTGAATACTGGGCTTACACATGTGCGCTCCCATGCCTGGACACTGGGATCCAAGCTTAGGTCCTCCTATTTGCATGGCAAGCAGTTGACCACCCGAGCTGTCTCTCCAGTCCCAGTTTTAGCTTTTTGAGCCTTTACTCCACCCCTTCTCCCCTTTCTGATATAGTCTTGCTATGTAGCAGAGTCTGGCCTCAACTTGTAATCCCTTTGCTTCAGCCTCCTCAGGGCTGGCATTTTGGCTATGTGCTACCCTGCTAATTTCTAATGCATGCATTTAAAACCATGCACTTTCCTTTATGCTCGACTCTCGCTGCATCCCATAGTGTTTGTTGTTGTCCAGTGCTGGGGCTTCACCTCAGACTTGCACATGATAGGCAGGTGTTGTGCAGCCCAGAGCTCTGTCCTCAGCCCACCCATAAGTCTTACTATGTTATTTTCATTACCATTCAGTTTAAAATATTTTCTAATTGCTGTAATAATTTCCTCTTTAACTCAAAAGTTATTTAGAATTACTTAGCTTAATTTTTTTCTTCCTTCCTTCCTTTTTCTTCCATCCTTCCTTCCTTCCTTCCTTTTTTCCCCCAAGACAGGGTTTCTCTCTGTAGCTCTGGCTGTCCTGGAACTCACTCTGTAGATCAGGATGGTCTCAAACTCACAGAGATCTACCTGCCTCTATCCCCTGAGTGCTGAGGTTAAAGGTGTGCACACCACTGCCTGGCCACTTTGCTTAATTTCTAAGCATTTAGAATGTGTGTGTGTGTGTGTGTGTGTGT
Organism: Ellobius talpinus; assembly: GCA_001685095.1. NCBI lineage: Eukaryota > Metazoa > Chordata > Mammalia > Rodentia > Cricetidae > Ellobius > Ellobius talpinus. Next base: position 30,985 of record LOJH01001587.1, read on the forward strand.
GTGTGTGTGTGTGAGTGTGTGTGTAGCTCATATAAAATTCATCTCACCTCGTTGGTTTTCCCCGGCACCACTCACCTTAAGCATAGGCCACACTGAAGATTTCTCAGGGTAGGAGCAAGCAATGGCTGGGACTGCCCCAAGGCTTTGCACAGTCTGTAGCTAAATACCACACTTCTCCATTCTCATGATCTCTACATGTCATTTGGTCCCCAGGATTATGGTCAGGCCACCTCATTCTGTCCAGGGTGCTTATCCTAAGTAGTCAGTCCAATAAATTCCCATAGACTGGACAATTCAGCGAACTCACTTCCAAATGAAGAAATCACATCCCAGCACCCCAGGAGGCCACTAATGCTCCCGTGTTCACCTCCTCCCAAAGGTAGCCATTACCTCTCCCAATAACACTGTGTATTAATTTTTGCTTGGTTCTGGGCTATGTGTAAGCAGAATCATACCATAGATGCTTGCTTTGTGCCCACTTGTTTCTGTGAAGTTTGTGCTCTCTGGAGACCAGATCGTGGCAGGCATGGTCCTAGTGAATGCGTGCGTTCTCACCACTGTGCGGTTCATTCTAGGAATGAGTCCGCCATATTTACTTTCTGTTAACTGTTGGTGAGTATCTGGGCAGATTCTGATTTGGTTACTTTGAACAATGCTTTGAAGAAAGTCTGTGTAGATTATTTTTGGTAGATATTCATGTGTCGTGTGGGTGTGTGTAGGAGAGAATGACTAGGTTGCAAGGGCGTGTGTTCATCTTTAGTAGATTTAGCCAGACAGTTTCTCATTGGTTGTGATTGTGCCAATTTCTACTCCACTAGCAGTGAATGAGAGTTGGTGATTCTGTGATCTTACTGACTCTTGGAATTGTTGATTATACTTTTTTATTTTCTGTTTGGATAGGTGGAGAATGATCTTGGAAAATTTTTGTTTTAACTGAATGCTTAGCTTTCATTTTATTATTATTATTATTATTTGTGTGTGCGTGTGTGTGTGTGTGTGTGTGTATGTAGGCATGTAGACCAGAGGTTGATGTTTTTCTTTATTGCTTTCTATCTTATTTTTTGAGACGAGGTCTCACTGAGCCTGGATCTCCTTGTTTCTGCTCGGCTGGCTGGCCAGCGAGTCCCAAGAAACCCACCTGTCTCTTCCTCACAGCCCCCAGTGCTGGTTACAATGCACACCCTTAGTGCTGGGTCACGATGCATACCCCCAGTACTAGGTCATGGTGCACACCCCCAGTGCTAGGTTACAATGCACACTCCCAGTGCTGGGTCACAGTGCACACCCCTGGTGCTGGGTCACGGTGCACACCCATGCTGCTGGGTCACGAAGCACACCCCCAGTGCTGGGTCACGGAGCACACCCCCAGTGCTGGGTCACAATGCACACCCCCAGTGCTGGGTCACAATGCACACCCCCAGTGCTGGGTCACAATGAACACCCCCAGTGCTGGGTCACAATGCACACCCCCAGTGCTGGGTCATGGAGCACACCCCCAGTGCTGGGTCATGGAGCACACCCCCAGTGCTGGGTCACAATGCACACCCCCAGGGCTGGGTCACAATGCACACCCCCAGTGCTAGGTCATGATGCACACCCCCAGTGCTAGGTTACAATGCACAACCCCAGTGCTGGGTCACAATGCACATCTCCAGTGCTGGGTCACGATGCACACACCCATGCTGGGTCATGGTGTATACCCCCAGTGCCGGGTCACGATGCACATACCCATTCTGGGTCATGATGCACACACCCATGCTGGGTCACGGTGTATACCCCCAGTGCTGGGTCACGAATGCACACCAGAGACCTGGCATTCGCATGGGTACTGGGGATCCAGACTCAGGTCTTCATGTTTCACCCAAACTGGCTCTTCAGCCCAGCTCTCACTGGTTCTTACCCTTCCTTCCACTGTCCCTCCCGATGACCTCCACTTCCTCAGAAATGTTTATCAAAGTGTTTTCCCAGTCAGAAGCTGCACCCTGCCATGCTTGTTTAGATTGTACAATACAGCCCAAAAAAACTGACCATACCTCAGTGCCCATGTAGGGATTTTTATAGCATGTGTGTGATGTAGTATCAGTTTGTTAATCTTCTCCAATCTCATTGAGACTGTTTATGTAATTAAGATCTTTTTAGAGAGGGAAACCTCTTACCCATGATCCAGACCCCCTATGGCAACTTATTTCCTTTCTCTGGTAAATAACTGTATCTCATGAGCCTGAATGGAACCTGCTTGGCCCTGAAAGTGGAAGGAATACATAGGCCCCTATGGATTGGGTCATGTGAACTTCGAACTTTGCATACTTCACATTATTTACTTCTGGTGAGAGAGGGGCTGCGTCACGTCCATTTCATAGATGCAGAAACTGAGGCTCAGGGAGGCTGACTGGCCTAAGCGGAACAGCTAGGAAGAGGCGAGGCTGACGCATGAACTCTGGTATTTGGGGCCAAAGCCCACTTTCCTCTCCTCCGCCCTTTCCTTGCAGTGCCTGGTGGGATTGCAGCTGAGTCCCTAACCTTCACTCCCCTGGAGGACATGATCTTTCTCAAGTGGGAGGAGCCCCAGGAGCCCAATGGCCTCATCACTCAGTATGAGGTGAACAGGGGCCCAGGTGGGAGGTCAAAGTTCCTTCCTGTGCTGTGACAGAGAGGGAGACAGCTGGAAGGACAGAGGCGGGCCTTCAAGCTACTTCCATGATGGTCAGAGTCTGTGCTCTGTGAATTCTGAATAGGGTGGGGGGCAGCCCAGAGCACCCTTAGTTTCCATAGAATGTTATAGGTGATGGGTGGGATTCCTGGGATAGTGACATCCATCCCTGTCCTATTCCACCTACCTGCTCCTTCTGCCCCCAGATCAGCTACCAAAGCATTGAGTCCTCGGACCCAGCTGTGAATGTGCCTGGCCCGCGGCGCACCATCTCCAAACTCCGCAATGAGACTTACCACGTCTTCTCCAACCTGCACCCTGGCACCACCTACCTCTTCTCTGTGCGTGCCCGTACCAGCAAGGGCTTTGGCCAGGCGGCTCTCACTGAGATTACCACCAACATCTCAGGTGAGCATCCTTGGGAGGGGGCCTAGGGTCCCAGGTTCCAAGGATATTGAAGGGTGGAGCAGCCTGGTGTGGGCACAGAGGACCCTGCTGAGATAAATGAACCATTTAAAGGCTTCAAGTCAGGAGTCGGGACTAAATCAGAGGGGTCAGGAGACTATGGTGGGTGGAATCAGAAGGTTGAGGTCAGAGGTCAGCACCTAAGATGGGGGGCATGGAATCTTAGATCAGGGGAACATGATGGTAAGGGGGTTAGAGATCTGGTCTTCCTGGCCAGTGGCCAGGTGCCATGCTTGTGTTCCTGTCTCTTCTCAGCTCCCAGCTTTGATTATGCTGACATGCCGTCACCCCTGGGCGAGTCGGAGAACACCATCACAGTGCTGCTGAGGCCAGCCCAGGGCCGCGGAGCACCCATCAGGTGGGAATGCCTGCAGAGAGAGGGTGGGAGACAGCCCTCTCCTCTGATCTGGCCAACTTTCTGGTGACTCTATTTCCTGCCTGGGCTCTGAGTTGAGGATGCACCATGATTCTGGGCAGTGAGCCAAGACCACAGGTCTCTGCTAGTAACTGTCATGGGTTTCCTGGACAGTGTCCAGTTTGGAGAAGGAACTAGGCCTCCCCAGGGTGGTTCATTGGACACTCAGGAGTAGTAAAACTCTTGGGGCCTTATATTTGCTAGCTAGCTCTGTTCCTGCACTCATAGGGATGGGTATCTCTGTAGAAGACTAGGGAACCAGCCAGTTAAGGCCATCCCCATGGGGATGGTCTAGCACACAACTTTTCTGCTCCCCACGGAGGACTCTGGAATTTTTGATGTTGCCATGGCTGCCTCTGCTCTGTGTGTGTGTGTGTGTGTGNGCGCGCGCGCGTGCTAGCGTACAGATGAGGAGTGAGTGGGGTCTTCTCACGGTTGCCTTCGTAATGTGTTTGGAGACATGACGGTGGGTGAGAGGCACATGCGGGGAGTCAGTAGGAACTTGCATGTGTTCGAGAGCATGCAGGTGTTCGTGCAGGTATGACTCATGGTCAGCCTGATAGTGCCCTAGGACTTCATGTGCACAAAGTCATTTTAACTTCAAGGAAACCTTGCAGAGCATGTGATTAAACTCGTTAGCAAAGCCAATGAAGGGAGGAAGGACTTAATTTGGCTCATGCTTTTAGAGGCTTCAGTCCACGGTCTCTTGGTCCTATGCACTTAGAAGACCAGGATGGCGAGAACATATGGGGGATGGGGTGATGATTGACCTCAGGGTAACTGGGAAGGAGAGAGAGAGAGAGAGAGAGAGAGAGAGAGAGAGAGAGAGAGAG
>LOJH01001588.1:0-18529 GCA_001685095.1 Ellobius talpinus
AGTTAGATGAAAAATACTCTCACATTTGCTGTGATTTTTGCCCTCTACATTTCTGCATAAATGATGTTCAACTTCTGGTCCCTTCAGCACACAAGGAAAGGCAGATGGCCCTTTCCTAGATGTCTGCTCTATTTATAATGAAAAGCACTATGTTCTAGAATCAAAAAGCCTCTGGGAAGCATCCACTATTGCCTTTTGACAGCCTGAAGCTTTTCCCCATGGCTCCTTGACCTGTTTGATGATTTTGACGCCCAGAAGTCAGTGATGACTAGAACTGTGGCCTAGTACTCTGCCCTTGCTCAGTTGTGTAGCCTCCGAAGTTTTCTTATGAACCTTGACTTGTTTACATTTTCATCTCCTTGTGTATTAGTTTCTTCATGGCACAATACAATACTGCCCATGGCCGTGGCCAATGTTGAACATTTCACATTCATTTAGAGACTGGCTTTTTAAAGTTTTTCTCTGTTTCCCCCATTCTAGACTGCTTGTGGAGAAGACAGAAAAGGCTTTGATAAAGATAAGGGTGACCCTCCTTTGATTTTCTAGGAACAACTCTCTTCTTCCATAACAAAGTGTAATTATTAATAATACAATGTTCACCTTCCAAATGGAGCTATTTGAATCAGTAAATTATGTAGTTTCTCCGTATGTCTTATGTTCTATACCATGGAAATAGGGTTACACTATTCAACTACTCCAGAGTTCAAAGATACAGAATTACACAGCAAACATAAAACTGCCTTTGGAACTGGAGGCTCTGTTCAGTGGGTATTACGCTTGCCATGCAGGCATGAAGATCTGAATCTAAATCCCTAGAACCCATGTAAACCAGCACAGTAATGTATTTGTAATTCTAGTGTTCTTGTGGTAAGAAAGGAGGTAGAGACAAAATAATCCTGGGTACGCGTGTGCTAGCTAGGCTGACATGAACGACAGTAAACAGCAAAGAGACCCTTTCTCAAACAAGATGGGTGAAAACTGAGGATGGACAGCCGAAGTTTCCCTCTGCCCTCGGCAGGCATGGTGTGGCCTATGTTCCTACACATTATACTTATACAACCCCCCCACATCGCATACACATACACACACACACTGCATGTACATACCTTCCTTCGATTAATTTTCATGTATTATGAAGCTTTAAAAAACAGAGTTGTTTATAGCATAGTTTCTGGTGAACTGCTAGAAAAGAGGTTAAAAGAATCATTGTTCTATAATTGTCTGGTAATTTTCCATGTTACGTGGCAAATGTGGGTTGTAAGCTCACAGTGGGCCACACCAATCTAGTTCAGCATCTGTAAATGGCTTTACCCATTCCCAATGTCACGTGAGGCGCCATATGTCAAAGGGGATCCATACACAGAGCTTCTATTTTCAAAGTTAAGGACTAAATACCTCTGGTTTTCATTTCTATGGTTTGATTACTTTACCAATTCATTTTTTGTTTTCCAGGTAAAGAAAGCTAAGTTACCATACAGAAAATGCTGCTGAAGAACGGAAAGAACTGAGAACGTGGATATAATAAATATTCAGTATGGGAGACAAGCTGAGGTACAGGAAGACATTGCATCGGAAGGATAACTACTCGAATTCTACAAGTCTGAGTGGCTTTCTTCAAAAACTGTGATGGGAATGGGAAAGAGTGAGGACAGATCTACCAGGCAATTTGAGTTATCATTTCTTTTGAGGTGATTTTGATCCCAGCAAAGGCCTCTGTTCAAAGACTCTAAGGAAAGGCACTTCCACCTTTCATCCGAAGAACGTGTGTTCTCTCTAAGGCTGCCAGATTCTAGGCCTGGGAATGAACGGTGAGCCTTGGGGCAACCACGTGTCCTCAACTAGAGATGCATTCCTAGAGATTTGTGGTCTCTCCATCTGGGCTGCAGGTGATGGATTAGATCAGGGATGAAGAAAAGGCCCAAGAGGGGGATCGGAGCCCCTGGGCTCAGCAGGGGATCTCGCTAGATTAGTATCAAGACTGCAGTCAGGACCAGCCAGGCGGGGGAGTTCTCAAGTTTTCCCTGCAGCACACATGGGTCAAGTACGGGGAGCAGGTGATGGGTGACAGACTGTACAACATTGAAGGGGCACTTGTGCTTTTGAGAAAAAAAGAGGTATAATAGAGTTTTCTTAAGCAGGAAAGTTTCCAGAAACCATGCAACCATGCACAACCACACAGGCAAGAGCGAAAATGAGGAAAGATAGAAACATCTCATTACATCAGCTGGGAAATGCTCGCAGGGAATATCAGCCCTGACTCTGTCAACTGTGAGGTGATGTTAAATTGAAGGTTACATATTTTATATCCTGAGTATTCATTGACAGTCTTCTAATTCTTTGGGGGTAGAGACTGGGATATTACATAGAACACTTTGGTGGAGTACAATGGTATAATACATCACATCATTCATTTGCCCCTTTCCCTTGTAATATTTAATAAGTGTTTATGTTGTGTTGTTCCTATTCTAGTTGGAGATAGTGAGTTAATGAAAATCTATGTGTCTGGAATAGACCTAGACTGGGATAGAAACTTGGGGACCATACCGGAGGTGAAAGCCAGGAATAGAATTAGAGGAACCTCTGGCAAAGTAGAATCTAGCCATGTCTATTATATGTTAAGCCTGACACAAACTCCTGCCTCTCTTGAGTGATTGCTGAATGAACAAAATCTTTCAAATGTGTAACGACATGTTACATGATTCCTACATGAAAACAGACATTCAGCTGGACCTCCTTTTCCTAATGGAACAAGTTGAGCATTTTCTCTTTGCTTTTTATGGGGCTATTTAAAAGTTTGACCTATTGATCCCAGAGGACCCTGAGTTAGAACATGACCTGAAAGCCTCCTCCCTGATGACTGGTTTTCAAGGTATCAAAAGGTGTTATGCAAGCTTCTAAAAGAGGGAAGCAGCCAACAGTTCTACCGGGCTATGCTATGTCACCTCATATAACAATGACTAGCATGACATAACTCTTAAGGATGCAGTAGTGGCATATATACCTTGGTGGTAACCAATAGATCACTATTGGAACTTAAGACCAGCTCAACCAAAGGAAAGCCATACCTGGTACTGGAAACCGAACTAATTACCCAGGATAGTGAAGCTACAGATCTTGGAGGGAGAACCTATAACTGCCACTTTACTAAACCAGCATAATCCCTACCTACAGTCTAAATATTTATCCTTATACCCACAGAGAAGTGTAACCCTCATCCCTCATCAAAGAAACTCAATTATTGAAATCCATAAGCAATCAAAATGCAAATTTCTGGAGCCCAGTCCTGATGGAAACATCTATGAAACTTCTGCAGTTAAGGCTCAGGGATTATTACAGATGGAAGGAATGGAATAGTGCAACAGCCAGAGGATCAGGGAGTTGGCTGTGAGGTTGTGTCTTCCAGTGATGACGTCAGAAGGTATACTCACAAAGTTTCAACAGCATGAGCTAAACAAGGACAACAATAGACATGCTAACATAGAAAGTCCATTAGGCCTCACTTCTATACAAACAATTACAGGCAATGGAGAAATACTGTGAGTAGGAGATAGTTTTCTCCAAAAAAGGACACATCAATTAGTTATCCAATACCAAATGGTCAGCCCTGAAAACATGTATACCAGTAACATTATACAGACTGAGCAGATTGTACTTATGATCTAGGATATCTATCTATCTATCTATCTATCTATCATCTATCTATTTGTCTATCTTAGGATACACACAAGTACATATATGTAACAACAATGCAAAAAGAATACATAATTTTGATAGAGTAAGGAAAGGTATATGGAAGAGTTTGGAGAGAGGCAAGGGAAGGGAGAATTGATAAGAATTATAATCTTAAAAATATAAAATAAATAATTATTAAAAAGACTGTTCTCTTTATACAAGATTCACGGAGGGAATAAACAAAGAGGAAACCAGAGCTCTGACATCCCCAGTTACAAAGATCACTTCATTTTCAGGCTTCTCTAAGCCTTCACTGTACTTTATGGGCAGGAGCTGGGCAGCTTTTTCTGACTTGGTTTTACCAAGTGGGAATAACCCCACCCCCTCATACCCTGCCACATCAAAGGAGCCCTGGGAGCAGGGAGGAGTGTTATTGTGGCTTCTCACTTCAGGAAACAAGTATAATGATCCTATTCATGGCATTAACTGCAAAAAAAATCATTAAGTCTTCGAATGTCTTATAATCATGGGGTACAGAACATATACTTTGGAGCTGTGGGTATGCCAGGCACTTTGCAACCCCTGTCTCTTTTAATCTTCTCAGAGTGCTGCAAGAACATTAACTTGGATCCCTATATTGTGGATGCAGATCTTCTTAAGGAGATAAAATAATGTGCTCAGAAAGTGCTGGTTTGGGGCTTGTAAGTAGGACCAGCCTCTCCCAGCATATGTGTTCAAGGGGCATTTGTTATCAGAGAACTTTGTAACACAAAAAAGTATTTATATGGCTTCCTAAAACTATCTCCCGGGGCCTCAGAAATTATGTGAGTATGGGCATGTGAGTTTTTATTGTGTGTTGCCGATGAGTGACGGAGTTTTAACACCATGGATTAGTTGCCCTGTCTAATACCACACAGCTGTGAAGTAACTGCAGACCTGGGTCACTAAGTTGGGCTCTTTTGTCCTGACAATAGCACTTTATGATGAGGCTCAGTAGTTGATATAAGCAGAGAGAAGAAGGTGATTCTGTGGAAACACCAAACATCTTTGTAAAGAACTCCAAAGAAGGTGGCCAACTAACTCATCCCTACTTTCCCAGACTCTCTTGGCTCTTTTGGGTGGTATTCAAAGTCCTGTGCTTGGGATTCTCCTCAGGCTTATATAAACTTGACCATTCTTCCCTACAACTGGTAAAAATTTCAGAATAGCATAGAATCCAGTGATTTGCTTTCATTGTGTCATGGCATTGTAACAACACTAGATTTCTTAGGAATAGTGCAGTCACCATTGACTTAAAGTTGTCTACTAGAAACACTGGATTTCAATAAGTAATTCCAGTAAATCAGAGTTGAGTTTACTCTCAGCTCAGCTTTGTATTGTGTTTTGTTTTAGCCCCCTTAATATTGTTTTAGATACAAAGATGCCTTTTCCTCTAGTAGAGGTAGCTGCCAGTAGATCTCATTTCCTTGTTTGTAGACTCACACAAAGAACTCTCTAAAACATTAACTGTTCTTGTCTCAAGACTCCTATTTGACTGGTCTATGTAGAGGACAAGACATTTTCCCACTAACAGCTTCTCAGGTGATACGTATATTGCTTCTTAGGGTTCCATAGGTTGGACAGTCCCTGGTTACTCTCATGACCAAGACAATTTACTGCAGTGTAGAAAGAAAACAGAAATTGTAGATACATTGTTATAAGGTCAAATTCTGTATTTTAAAATAACACGCATAACAAATACATATACTGAATATGTAGTCCAGTGGTAGAGCACTTGCCTAATGTGTCCAAAACTGGGTTTGATTCTTAACTGGAAAAAAACCTCTACATCTTTACTTAAATCTATACTACAAAAATGTAGATACACAGTGTGTGTAAATTGGGTTGTTTGTCAAAGGAGTTTGATGGAATTAAACAATCACCAATTTCCCCACCAGACAGGGGTACCTGAGAATCACCTGTGTGTTTGAGTGAAGTGGTGGTCTTAACTTTATGTCAGTAGTTTTCAAAGTATAATCCTACATTATCAGCATTAGCAGTATCTAGAAACTTTCGAGAATTGAAATTATCAAGTCCCAGGCTGGTGCACTGAAGCCAAGGTTTTGGGATAGGACTGGCAATCTATACTTTCACAATCCATCTCAGAGATTCTGGTGCATGACACAATTAGAAATGTGCTCTCTGACTCAAAGGTGGATGTTGGAATCTCCCTGGAAAGGGAAAATAGAATAGACACCTAGGATGGAGGACATGGTAGGGATGATGGGAACAGGAGGGACCAGGTGGGGGAGGATGGAGGGAGAGGGTACTGGGAGAGACAACTGGAAGTGGGGGGCATCTTGGGGATGAGCTAGAAACCTAGCACAATGGAAATTCCCAAGAATCTATGAGGTTGACCCTAGCTAAGACTCCTACCAATGGGTGACAGGGAACCACAACTGGCCGTCTCCTATAGCCAGGCAAGACTTCCAGTGCAAGGGATTAGTATCTCAATACCAATCCAGCTGTAAACCTTCAACCTACAATTCCTCCTGCCTACGAGATGTTCTGGCACATAGGCAGCACAGATATTATTGGAGTTATCAACGAATGACTGGTCCAGCTTGAGACCCATGCCGTGAGAGAGAGCCCAACTCTGATAATTCCTGGAGAGCCAGTACCCTGGCCCAGAGACCTAGGATAGAACCAAAGACAACTGACAAAAAAGAAAAAAAATCAATAAAACAATTCCTAATGATATTCTGCTATACTCATAGACTGGTGTCTAGGCCAACTGTCATCAGAGAGGCTTCGTGGATGGAAACAGATGCAGAGACCCAGATTCAAATATTAGGCAGAAATAGAGGAATCCTGCAGAAAAGGGTGAGGAAGGATTGTGAAAGCCAGAGGGGTCAAGGACACCACAAGAAAACCCACAGATTCAACTAACCTGAGCTCACAGGGGCTCACAGAAACAAACAGGATGCCTTCATGGAACTGATCTAGGCCCTCTGCATGTATGTTACAATTGTATAGTTTGAGTTTCTTATGGGACTCCTAACAATGGTAGCATGGATTGACTCTGATTCTTTAGCCAGCTTGGGGGACACTTATCCTCATACTGGGTTGCTTCACCAGGCCTTCAATTTGATATGCTATGCTTAGTTGATATGTATGGGAGGCCTGTCCTCTTATGAATAGAAATGAAGAAGTAGTGGATGGAGGGGGACAGACGGAAGATGTGGGGAGGGACTTGGAGGAGAGAAAGGAGGGAAAACAGCAGTCGGATTGCAAAATAAGTAAATAAATGACAAATACATTTTTTTTAAATTAAGGAATATGTTCTGTGAGGAGCCTTTAAGGAGACTTATGGTTGGTCACACAGCAGTGGCTTGGTCTTACACATCTCTGGTTCTCATTTTCTGATTGCAGCCGTGCCTTTCTTGAAGCTTGGGTCCCCTGAGCAAATGCACTCCTGGGGACTTTCTTCTGTCATAATGTGTGGCTTTCTTTGGACTGCAATTCCTTTTAGTTTGCAAAGTGTGTTGTTTCTCACTTCAACTTTAGGTTTTGTCCAGTAAAGTTTAAAGTTTAGATGACCAGTGAATAATAGTAAGTCATATGATTCAGTATTTTGGATATACTTACACCCAGGCTAACACTAGCACCTACGCCGCGTTTTGAACTTACAGAGGATATTGAAGTTCTTTAATAATTTGTTGGCTTTTAGTGGAAAACCGAAACTTTCTCAGGAGGGGGATTCGTGTGTTATGGGATTCTGGTACCTGGGAAAGTAATGTGTAGGCATTCAAGGTTTTGCTAAGTAAACAAACATATATCGCTCTATGAGCCTTAGGACCTCCAGCCCCCAGGAGCAGTGCTGGCAGCATCTCTGACACTAATTCTTGCTGGGATACTGCTTGATGCTCAGTGATTTGATAGGGCAGAGGTGCCATGCTGTGGGAGGGCAAGAGTTGATGGTGGGGAAGGAGTGTATCATCCACTGTGTCTTCTGGACCGAATCTCAGATAAATGGAGTTTTGATAGGTGAAAAGAGAATCCTGACATTATGATAATATGCTGACCGTGAAGAGAACCATGGGGGCAACAGGGAAGTATGGGGCTTTGTACATCATAAAGAACAATGAAAAGACTTAACTTTTGACTGTGAATTCTGAATTTGTGATTCACAGTTGGCTTATTCATTTTGTCCCATACATTTCTAATTCATCCCCATTTTCTTCATTCCTTTGTTCCAACACTAGCAATAAACCCAGTTCTCTGTTCCAGACAATCTGTTATTGCTTTGCATATATTGTTTTTAAATTTCTACCACTTAGGATGTCCTTGCATAGCTCCCTAGATGAACCTGATTAGGGTGGTAAGGGAATGAAGAACCAACAGACACAGACATGCAGACAGACAGACAGACAAGAGGGAGTCAGGTGCACTGGGCTCTCTGATGGAGAAACCGTATCCTGGAAGTTTAGCATGTTTATTATATACAGCTGAATAGGGAGGTAGATTTTTTTGCATGTAGCTAATCAAGGAGGCAGAGTTTAGGGCAGACAGTTGATCAAGGAGACAGGCTTAGCTAATCTTGGTAGGAGTGGTCTCTAGAGGTACAGTCGATAAACATCTGGAGGGAGAAAGCTATGATGGACATTTTCTGCACACAGTATTGGTGTCCACACTTGGAACAGAAGAAGGTTTTGTCATGCTTCTGAGCCTCCCTCTGGGTGTTGGGAGCCTTTCCATTACCATGTGGCTGAGGCTAGGCTCATTGGAATAGTTAAGCTCATGTCAAAAATACACCTTCACTTAAGACTTCTCTCACACACAGTTTCCTCAGCTCACCACAGGAGGTTTTCTTGTTTTGTAGACAAAGACAGCAATAGCATTTAAACTCAAGGTTGCTTAGCCTTGGAACCTGTGCTTTTTCAACCACGGCACAACAAATCTGAAATATGGTCTAATGATATCAGCAATGGTCTTTGCTTGTCTATTCAGCAATCTCCTGTCCCTTAGGATGGACTGTTTCCATTGTGCCTGAGCCTTGGTCTTGACATTGCAGCAAGGGAATGGATCTGTCCTGTTGGAATTACTTGCCACCAGAAGCTCCAAAAGAGTCTGTGAATCCTACTACTCTGTGCCAATTCAGTCACATTTCTAGCTCTACCTTAAGTTCATCTCAAAGTTTAGTCTTATTGGCATTATGACTTTCCATTTGAATTTAAGACAGTTCCTATAAGGCTGTCTTAGGAGCTTTCCTGATACAACCTGTGCTTAATTTCCCCTCTTCTATTCCACAGGGGATGGACTGTGCACTGCTGGTACAAGCTGCCAACACAACAGCCTTCTCTGTGCTGTACAAAATTGATTTGATTCAATTGCCTGTCTCTTTCCTAAGAAACTCAGAAGAAGCAACCACACCTCAATCCAAAGACTAAGTCATGGGCTGTTGGTTACTGCTGCATCCCCCTTCCTACCCAAGGACTGAGGGTTAGCATGTGGTGCAGTCATGATTAATAAATACCTGCAAGACATGACATTGTTTTCTGCTGCATCTTCTTTGCCTTTTTAACTTTAGTAGAGTCATGTCTTCATAAAAGAAGCTAACATTGAAATGTTAATGTACTGGGACTGGATAGAAATTTGGTTTTGATAACACACTGAGACACTGCACAAACCATTCTTCAAGGACCCTTTGCACTTGTACCATAGAGTAAAAACTCACTCTATAGACAAGTCTTATTTTCAAGTAGTGTTTGTATTATTTACAACTGATAAGAATTGTGACTGCCTACTTTCTTTTTCTTTCCAAACTCATTTTTGAGCTTCTAGAAAATAGGATTTTTTTCTTGTGCAAATTTATGTACTCAGCATTATATTGACATACTATAATGAACACATACTTGGTACTCATCATGAAAGTCTGTTGATTATAAACAAGAATATGGAAATTCAATATTCTTTCCTATGAGGAAGGTGAAATTAAAACATTAGGAGTGTGTTTAGACCAGTGCATTAGTCAACTTTCCATCACTATAGCCAAATATCTGAGATGATTAACTTATGAGAAGTTTATTGTGACTCACAGTTGTTCAGTTTCCAGCCCATGAAAAAGCCATTGCTTTAAGTATATGGAGGTCTTGCCAGATGGCAATCATGGGGAGTGAATGAAAAAACAAGAAATTACTTTATGGTCCACAGTCTTCTAAGATGACACCCCCATTTACTCCTTAAAGATTTTGCTGCCTTCAACCCAGGGGATTAAGACAATTTTAAAAACTAGCAATTTTGAATTCCAAACTTCTTTGAACTCCTTTTGTTTAATGTTTAGATTTCTTTCTCTGATGCCAGCAAACCCACTACCAAGCTCTTTCAACCCCCTTCTTGTAGTTGATTCTCTTAATTCACAAATATTTAGTAATATTGATCCTCTCAATTCACAAATATTTAGTAACAAAAAAAGAACAGTTTTTCTTTGAATTTTGAAACTTAGAACTCTTCACCTCTATTATCACATCTAACTATGCCTTTCTATTACATAGGAAAAGGCTTAGGATTGCATTGCTAAATCACAGTTGCACATGACGTGAAGGGCTGAAAGGAGCAGGGTGATAGGATAGATACGTTAGGCAAGTTATTTTCTTTAGAACTTGTTTTCTTATCTTTTTAAATGTTGGTTTAGTAACCAGACTCCTTCTTGCTCTATTATTCAAGAATTCTACTCCAATTCTGTGTCATGATTACTCAGCAGAAGCTCACTGGTTGCTTACTGGTTGTCTGGGTGCTGAACATCTACCCAAAGTTCATTGCTTGTTTCTGAAATTGTACTCTTTACATCATCACTGCATTGTCATTGAGGAAAGACATTTTAATCCATATCAGTGAAGAAGCTGAGGATGTGAAACTTACGGTGGTTGTTGAGCATACAGCTGGACAGAAGTCATCCTCTTCGGCGTTCTTCAGCATGCATTCAAGGCCACTCCAGAAATGTGAGGGTATCCATCTGAATGACCTAATTATAAGTCCTTCTACTCCCAAATGGCTAAGGTTTCCTGTCTTCCTACACACCCTGTCCGGACTACCCAGTGACATAAAGATGTTTCAGAGGTCATCACTTGGATGCTCAGAGTATCCAACCATGACAGTGTCCTGCCTGCCTGTCACTTAGTCCACAAGCATATAAGCATTAACAACTGCTCTGCAGTAACGTGGGGACTCGGGTGTATAATCTGTCTTCACTTTGGCTGAGATCTATGATACGGACAACAGGGAAGAGTTCATGCGCACTACTTCAATTCAGATAGATCTGGCCCAAACTCCAGGTGTTCTGTTGCTCCTTTGGGAGATGTGTGCAGCTGTCTGCTGTGTTAGTTCATGTTCTGTCACAATAGAGAGATATCTGAGACTGTATTACTCATGAAAATATTTCTTAGCTCAAGCTTTGGAGGCTGAAATTCTAAACACTATGCTACTGGTGCTGAAGAGACACAGCAAATGGCATCATGGAAGATGTGTTTATAAAAGGGAGAGTTGATGAGAGACAAAGATGGTTAAGAGAACTAACCGTGGTCCCATAAGAAGTACCTTAACCTCTTCTGCCTGAGGGTGGCACCCCAATGACCTACCTAATGATCTTCCTCTGGGCTCTACCTCTTAATTTTTCCCACCATTTAACATATGAACCCTTGGTGGGAAACTATCTCAGTGTTTAACATTTACTTACCTATAATATAGGGGATAATCTTTTATTTATAGTATTATTTATACAGGTTGATGTCAAATGTTCCTGCAGACTAGGTACTCAGAAATGAGAGTCATTCTTTAAATTCATTTGTAAAAGCAAAACCCAAACAGCTTATTACTTAACCTTTCCAGGCTTTCTGTTGGAGCCCCTGGTTTTTAAAGCCCAACTCCCATCTCTTCCCCATCATAACACTTTCTTTATTTGTCTTCAGATCAGTTTGTTTCCCACAACCACAAATCTAGGATGTCCTTCTCTATATTGTCTCAGCTCTTTGTCTTCCTTAAATGGATTCTTTTTGTTATTGCTGACCCTTTCCCATACCATACACCAGAGGCTTTCACCTCTGGCTCTTAGATGTGATCAGATGCAAATCTGTGTCTTCCTTGAGCTAGCTTCCAACTCCATTCGGCATCCAGCCTGCTCCAGAAATGTCTGAGGCCATTTGGCTGTGGCAGCAACTTGTAGGACATCACTGAAGTGCATCTGATTCTGCAGACAGCACTCTTTGAAGGCCTAGAGTGCATTTGGTTGAAAACATTTTTTCCCAACAAGGAGCTCAATTTTCTATGTATGTTTTCACCAATTTCTTTCAATCTGTTAAAAACATTTAGGCTCTTAGGGTTCCATTTAGAATGGAAAACTATAACCAATTGGGAACCGTGATAGCAGAAAAATTTGTGGGTTCCCCAGTGCTTGTGGAATGAATTCCTAAGCTCTTTGCAGGCAATCAGGGCTCCAAGTTCAGCCCATACAGAGCCTTTAGTCAGAGGTTCTTTCTTAATCTGGGGTTGGTGCATCCCTTGAAATTCCAGACAAAATTATTTGTATGTACTTTTTGTTTTTCTAGTTAGAAAATGCAAAGCTTTCATCAGTATCTCAAAGGGTACCACCATCAAAATGATTAAGAACCCATTAATCCTTACCCTTGAGTCAAGTGAGCGGCAAATCTAATGCTTGTTCTCATAGCGTTTGTTCTGAGGCCCTGGGCCTGCTCAAGCCCACCTGTACTCCTTTCTTAGTCAAGAGATCCCACTTGTTCTCAATGCCCATTTACTGGCTTGTCTTTCCCCATACTGATAATCAAAGCTAACCATTAGTTCAATTTTGATAATATTTAGATATCTTGTTGGTAATGATAATGTCTTGACAGCATCTCACTCTGGCTTCTCTGCAGAAGCAGGCTCTAGAACTGTTAGTCAAGTGTAAACGGCAGTTTTGGAGGTGATCCTAGAAAACATGAGGAGACTAGAAGAAAAATATTCATCTTGGAAGGTCTAACAAAAATTAATTATCAACAGTTGCTGTAGTTAGGGTTTCTATCGCTGTGAAGAGACACCAAGGCCGAGGCAACTCTAATAAAGAGAAACCTTTAATTGAGGTGGCAGCTTACAGTTTCAGAGGTTTAGTACATTTTCATCATGACAGGAAGTGTGGCAGCATGCAGGCAGACAAGGTGCTGGAGAAGGAGCTGCTACATCTTGAACCACAGGCAGCAGGGAGTGGTCTGAGATATTGGGCATGGCTTGAGCAGATATGAGACTTCAAAGCCCGCCTCCACAGTGACACCCTTCCTCCAGCAAGGCCACACCTACTCCAGCAAAGCCACAGCTCCCAACAATTCCACTCCCAGTGGGGTTTATGAAGGTCAATTACATTCAAACCACCGCAATTGACAATGTGGGCAGCAGAATCCTAGTAACACTGTGGGGCACCAAGCTCAGAGTTTTCTAATGCTGGTAACAAGACTGTTTGTTCACCTTAATCTTTGCTTAGGGAAGCAGGGGCAGAGACAGTAATGGCCTAACAGTGGGAGGCTGGGCTGGCTTATACCCAAAGATGTAGATGGGAATCAACAATGTCTGCTGCATGAACTTCATGCTGCTTTTGATGATCCAGATTTTTTTTCCTTTTTATAGCTCTGGATTCCTTTCTTCATGGTCTAACTCAGGCCCTAGAGTTCCCCTTTTGGATTCCCTGGAGCATACTTCTCATGATTTCCCAAATGCAAACAGTGGTATCTTGCTTGAGTTTTCTGCTTGTTTGCTTTTTTGCCTATATGTCCTTGTGTATGTTTCTGCTGTAGACCTCGTCAAAATGCAAGGCCATGCTCATATGCTTTCAACTCCAATGAAGGCTCTACACATAGACCTGCATTCTACTGAAACCTGTTCCCTTGTGTGGTTGCTCCTCAGACCACAGTTGTTTCCATGAAGTCAGCTGTACACCAGGGACAGATAATCTCATTTCTGGAAAGTGGATTTTAAGATTAGGGATTGTTTTGATCAATCTCTGAGTCCCATAAAGAGATCAAATGTTTGGTACACAGTAGGTATTTGAACAGGATTTCTTAAGATGAAGTTCACAGTACCCAAGAGTGTAGTTCTTTAGTCAACTACATAATGCTACTGGAAATCGACTGTTTCATTTGCTTTCTGAAATCTGACTCTGTAGGCGGTTCACCTAAAGGCCAGGGCTTTTCTTGCAAGGATCTGCTGTGATTACTTACATCTTCCTTCTCTGGAAGTCATTGTGCTAAGGCTGCGTTAATTTTATCTCACAGAGCAGGATGCTAAGTAACTCAGGAGTTACTGAGTAGTAACTCTAGAAATACCCATCTCAAAGTACTCGGAAGGAACTGACTCGCTTTGCTGTTTTTAAGTTATGTAAATTTGGATAAGAAAATTTCTTACATATGGTTCTTTGTCACTGTGAGTGGCGCTGAAGTCTTATGTCCATGTTTTCTCACCTCAGAGGAGAATGGCAGTGATTGCAGCCAACATGTCTCCTTTTCACCTCTGCTTCTCCTCCGTATCTTTCCTTCCCCAATTGTAGACTATACCTAGTTATCTGTTAGTTAAAACTGTTTGCTCTTTTTCTTTTATGTGGTGAAGGAAATGTGTGTATTCTGGAGAGATTTCATATTATTTAATCGAAAGTAAGTTGGTCAAAATAATAATAATAATGATAATGATGATAATATAATAAAATAATAATAATGGCAATGATGATAACTAGTGAAAGTGGTGGATGCAAATGTGCCCTATCTGTTTTCTGGGTACAAGTAAGTTCAGTACAACACTGGGTAGATCTTAAGGTCTTGGTTCATCTTTATTTGTTCTATAGCCTGTTTCAGATACTTCTTTTGATTTAGTTTTATTTTCCATTTTTTTTGTATCTCTAAGCTTTTGGGGCTACATTTTCAGAGGAAAGCTATAAGGGTTCAATGTTCGTCCAGATCTTTTTTGTATCAAACTTGTAATGGTTGCCCCTAGAGAGGTGACAGAGGGTCTAGGTCAGTTGCCTTGGGATGCCTGTGTCAATAAGCAGAGCACTTGCCAGCATCAATGCAACCAACGTTCTGTGTTACAGAAGGACAGCTATGGCTTGCAGGATACATGAGTCCCAGGGTGGTTATGAGTGTGAACTAAAAAAATTGTAAATTTATTTGAAATATCATGAGATTTTTTGTTTGTATTTTATAATTCAATTGTATTAATGTAAACTTTGCAGATAACAGCCACCTCTCAATGTCAACCAGTTGGATACACTGGGAAGTCAAATTGGGAATGAAAATAAAGCTATTAAAATGAAATTTAAGCCACAAAATATAATAAATTGGATCAGAAAAGTGGGAAGTGTGAGCTGCAGAAAACAGGAACTAGTTAAAGGATGTGGTCACCAGTGGAGGAATCTCCTTGTTCTGCCCTTTAGCTTATGCTTGCTTTATGATGTCAAGGCAGGTGATTGCTTTGAAGAGTCCCCAATAATCTAGACTGGAGAGTCAGACAAAATGCCCTTGTTAATAGACTTTGATATTCACTCTATAACACTGCTGAGTTCTAGGGAACTTCTTCAGAGCAAGATTGTCCTGTCTATGGAGACTGTAAATATCTTAGGCAGTCATTCCTTTTATAAATCTCTTCTAACATCTATTTCCCATGCATATAGATTTTACTTAAAATGCAAAACAAAACAACAGCCCATGGCCCTACCATGCCTATACTTCTTTGTGTTTCATAAGCCTATGGAATTGCTGTGAGATGTCAAATATGAAACAGGTGCTCAGGCACTGGACGCCAAGGGGAGCAGTCCAAAATTGATTCCAGTACTGTGCAAGAGACATCACCATCCCAATTCTACCCCAGATACTGCCTCTATAGCCATTGTGATTTTGTTGTGGCTTCATCCCTTCCACATGTGTGCCCCATGTTAGAGAGCTGCAGCATCCACAGGAGAGCAAATGTTCCCGTGCAGGTCAGTGCAAAAATCCTCTTTCTCCTCTCGCATCCGTGGATACATATCTCAGAGTGAGTGCATGCTGTCCCTCTGGCTACCTTTTCTGATGCTACCTTTTCAGCGTACAATTCTTCACTCAAAAATTGATTATTAAAAATGCATGTAACCAGCACACGTATTTTCTACTAATGTCCCAAACTATTCATCAAAAACAACTCTAAGGTGCTGCTTGATAAAAGGTAGCGATTGAAATGTGATTAATGGAAGATTGGAGTAAAATCCAAGACCCTTAACTCAATAAAAGTCTTCTTTTTTAAATAAAGGAAGTGAAATAAATGGAAAAATCTGTCCATAGGAAACTTAGTGTCTAGTGACTCAATGTAAGTTTTCTGAGCATATGTGATGAGGTTCTTTACTAACAACAGACAAAGCTTAGACATACGTGGTCCTGACATCTAGGAGTCCCAGGTCTTAGACAAGAGGAACTCTAGGACACTGCCTTTTAATACAACATGAAGTATTTTAACTCTTAATTCCATGTATTGCTGTGAGGCCTTCTCACGGAATCATTCTAATGACTGGATTAATGATTCCAAGGACCTTGTTTCTTTTGAGGGGTTAGTCTTGGTTTATTTCTGCCCTGTGATAAAAGAATAAGAAAATATGACTTGTGATCCATAGGGTGACACCTTCCACTGCAGTTATTCATATAGTGCTATTGCTGAGATTAGGCAATACAAGGATGCACAGTCTGACCACTGAGAACACACAGGGCCCCAGACACAGTCCGAGTGAGAAGCCTCAACCACACAGACTTGTTCCTCCTTGCCACTGGTGATGGATAAACACAAATCTGCCAACAACTGGCAGTTTAGGGAGCCAAGAAGGTGATATTTTTATCCTCCTCTATCAATGTTTAAGATTGATGAGAATATTGAGGCAGATTTGGTGTGAAGACTTTTAGAAGGATATAAATAGTGCAGAAGGTAGAAAATGAAGGGGGAAGTCTGAAGTTGAGCTTTGGCCTTGGGGCTGTGAGCCCATGAAATGCCTGAGAACAATTTTTGAGCAGACATTTGGGTATAAAGGCCTGGAGCATAAGAATAGTTGACCTAAAGAAAATTCACATATTATTCTATCATAGTAAATTGTAAGCAGAGACTGCTTATTGGTTTCCAGGTTGCCAGACCCGAATCATCACATAGAAACTATATTAATTACAACATTGCTTGACCAATGATTTTGGTGTATGCCTACCTAGCTGTTTTATCTTAAATTAACCCATTTCTATCAATCTGTGTATTGGCACCAGACTGTTGCTTGCCTGTATTAAGCAGGCGCTTATTTGTTTCCTGGATGACCAGACTCCTGAAATAACCACACAGAAACTGTATTAATTAAATCACTGCTTGGCCAATTACTTAAGCATATTGCCAGATAGCTCTTACATCTAGAATTAACCCATATCCATTATTTTATATTTTCCATGGGGCTCGTGGCCTACTAGAAGGTTTCAGCATGACTGTCTCTTGCGGTGGCTCCGTGGCTTCTCTCTGACTCTTTCTTCTTTCTCCCAGCATTCAGTTTAGTTTTCCCCGCCTACCTCTATTCCCTGCTCAGGCCAAAAACAGTTTCTGTATTAACCAATGGTATTCACAGCATACAAAGGGGAATCCCACACCACTTATTGGACAAGGTTCTGTCACCTTTCTCCTTTGGTAGCTACATGGTGTCTCCTTGACTCTGCCTAATCTCTCTCTCTATCTTTGTTTGGATTTCCTGCCTGGCTTTACTCTGCTAAGCTACTGACTACAATAGCTTTATTCATTAACCAATAAGAGCAATACATATACAGAAGGACATCCTACGTCAGTAAACAATATGTTTTTAATGATAACAGATCAGTGACTGAGTTGTACACTACTGCCACCTCTCTAGCATCTAATCTCATCTGTATCTCTGTCTCTCCCACACTTCTGTTCCTTCATGACCAGAGACCTGTGCTGTTCAAAAGAGATATGCAGCAAATATCTTCATGTATTCCAAGGTGTGTCTACCCAGGAGTAGAGCTCAGACTCTCATAAGATCTGGCCAGTCTGGTCATTTGGAAGATTGTGCTTAGCAACTGTCAACTTTCTGGTGACTGTTCATAGAGATACAGATGCACAAGAAAACAGAAATGGAACTATGAATAAAAGTCACTGAAACACATGTCTTCTGTGGCCCTCAGAGGCATGCATTGTTCCAATAAATTTAGGGTTTGTAAGAGGTCCATGGGCCATTAGACAGGTGAGGCAACATATCCCTCAAGTTTAGCTTCTCTGTTGAAGACCCAATACATTTCTGCCTTATACCTAAACAACTAGCCCTTTAGGACATGCATGTATTTACAATTTATTCATATAAATTGAAGTGTTTTTCCTTGGTTTGAGTAAATAAATCTTGGTTCAATGTTTTCATTGCTCTTAGTGTGAATTGGATATGGGCCTCTGAATTTGGAGGCCAAAGGCCATGGTTTTATACATTGCTTCTGGTTCCTCTGGGAGCACATAACCTTGGAGAAGTATCTCTAGTTGAGTTCTGTTTTCTTGGCTCAAAATAATGTCACCTTCCTCTTACGGTGGCTGTGAGGGTTTAGGGAAACACCCAGTATGAAAGCAGCTAAACTTAAGACTTCCCCCTTTCTCTAGAGCTTTCTAGTAAAAGCTCTAGAAGGTTTCAGCACCATGTGAGCACATTCCTCCTAGTTTAGGGAGAACTTAGATGTTTTTTAATTAATATTTTCTTTGATCATATTTTCCCTTCCCCCAACTCTTCCCAGATTCTACCCACACTTTATGCTCTCTCTCTCTCTCTCTCTCTCTCTCTCTCTCTCTCTCTCTCTCT
>LOJH01001588.1:23354-43196 GCA_001685095.1 Ellobius talpinus
GCCTGCCTCTGCCTCCTGAGTGCTGGGATTAAAGGTGTGCGCCACCACTGCCCTTATATCTTGTTTGTGTATACTCTTGCTACAAGTCATTAGACTGAACTTAGAGACACTGCTAAAGTGAATGTGGTTTGTCAAGGACTCCACTGAAAAACGTTAGTACTGCAGTCATTTTGGAAAGCAAGCTTACATCTCATAGTTGGCTATGTGGTTGATAATCATCAGCCCTGAGATTCTAATCAGGTTCTCTGGGCTGCTAATCGTATTGCATTATGTCCCCATTGCTGCCCGATAAAGAAATCCTTCATTTTGTATTTTGCTAAGTATCCTTTGGACCTTAGGCAGATTATTTGATTATATTGATTCTTACATTTTGAGAACTGTGAATATAGAGGTTAGATTTGATTAGAGCATAGAACAAAGGTCAGCCAAGGCTTTGTATAAAGTACCAGAGAGTAAACATTAGAGGCTTTTCAGCCTATGTAATGTCTGCAGCAACTAAAGGAGTCATAGATAAGAGTAGGCAAATGGCCATGGCAGTGTTCCAATAAAACTTTACTTATAGAAATAGGTGGCTGCTTACTTGACCTATTGGCCATGCTGCTGACCCTGAGTGTTTTTTTCCCATAAGAACAAGGACCTCATACTTTAATGGGCTGGCAAAATGGAGAAGTTCCTATAGTGAGTCTGTGCTCTGAATAGCTCTATATAAATAGTTGTATTTATATCACGTAATGCTCACTAATAAATGCCTATGCAGCTACAGATAGGAAGGCAGAGTTTCAGAAGCTTGAAATTGACAGCCTGAAGTCATACGGCTTGGACTCCGATGCCCCCTTTCTGCCAGTCACA
This sequence comes from Ellobius talpinus, assembly GCA_001685095.1. NCBI lineage: Eukaryota > Metazoa > Chordata > Mammalia > Rodentia > Cricetidae > Ellobius > Ellobius talpinus. Next base: position 24,204 of record LOJH01001588.1, read on the forward strand.
GAAACTCTTATTGTTTGTAGCCCACAGGTTTTCCGCAGCCTCTGTGCCACGTTTGCTTCTCACTGTGGCAAAGCTGATGTAGAACTAACAATATCAGCTAAGATTTATTGATGTGAATACATGCATTTTAGGCTTCACAAAGAAATACAGATGTACACACACACACACACCTCCATGACAATTTCATGAGTCTTATATTCTCTCCATTTCACAGATAGGGAATGCCAAGGTTAAAAAATTAGAAATTGGCAAGTAAGTTCAGGATATGACCATTTCCTAAAGCTTCAATTCCCCAACTGTGACTTTATTTCCTTGACAATGTTTGTTTAAGTAACACAGGAGAACATTTTTCCCTCCTTGGACTGTTTTTGGGATAGTTGCCCAGTTAATTCTAACCAGCAAAAGTAGCCGAGAGAAGATTAACAGTTTTGGAGGGACTATCAGGTTTAATGGGACTGAATCCTGTTGAAGAAATATGGATTGGTGTCAAGGATATACCCTGAAACTCTTTGACTTTTTCAATGACTTAACTTTCACTCTGAAAGTCACATGGATTCCTCTTTAAAGAGTCCCTCAGGTGAAAAACGGTTTCTCTTAACATCTGACTAAGATTTCCCATTTTTCTTGTTAGGGAAGCCAACAATGGCTGACTTTCCCAAAACATTAATTCAGATGAGCAATGTTGGAAAACTGTTCATTGAATGCTTTAGCTTTTGTCTTTTGTGGTAGCAGATCAGAGAGTTTTTTACTTTTCCTTGAGGGGAACGTCTGAAGGTGGAGAAATAGACCCATTTTACTCTCTCCCTTCATCCTCATCTGTGGTCTGAGCCTCAAAGGGTTTGTGTCTGTGAGTCCCAGGAAAGATCCCAGGCTGATAAAGCAGGAAAAGTCTGTGAGGACCCCAGACAGAGCCTTCATCCCGCTGCAAACAGGTGTGAGGTTAGAGCTCAGGTGGAACTGGGAAAGTGCTGCCTGAGCTCCCAACACTGCCCAACTGTTGTCGGGCTTCGGCACTACTGAGGGATAGAGAAAAAAGGCTGGAGGTGGGAGAAGAGGAAAGGAAAACAGATGTGCCTAGGATATGGTCCAGTCCTGTGCCTTAGATGCAAGTGCCCAAGGAAAGCAACCTACCCATCTAACTTTTAAAGATGAACAATTTTCTCCTCTGTTAAGACTGAGTAGCCAGTATAAATGACTGGTGCCCATGGCTGTTTGCTGCCCCTAAAGACATTGCCTTCGCAGAATCCATTTCCAGGGAACCCTGATGGCATTGAGTTCTGAGCTTCTCCTTTCTGTACCTTACAGTCCTCAGAACATTTCTGTCTTACAGTGGGATTAATGGGTCTCCATGTACTTGCATTTCTGCTACAGAAGCACCAGAATATTCACTCAGAGATGGATGCTAGCTCCACTTTTGACACGAGGCACACAGATATGGAGAAGTGAAGGTTACTAGGGACTTGGAGGATGGATCAGAATTTACACCAAGGCTCTTTTTCTGGTTCTAGCCTGCCTATGCTTGTTCTCCTATAAAACCCTGGGTAGTAGTCTGGGTTTTGGTGGTCAAAGGAGACAGCAAAGGTATCCCTCTTGACTTGCATATACCTTATTTTAGTGGTCTTTTCTGCAGGCTGAAGATCATTCTGAACTATTATGTGAAACATTAAGGACAATTGACACCCTCCTTACTTTGAGGTAATTATTTCTGGCTAAATAGAGCCTTAATACGCAGGCAATATTTAAAGTGAAAATGGGGAATTCTCTATGGCTTCATGCTGGTGTTAAGCTGTGCCCATGTGGGAGATATCATGACTATTAATGGTAAGAAAACTCAAGTTACTTAGATTTTAAAGAAAATTCCAAGAAGATTCTATAAAAAAATGCTGAGGAATTTTTATACACGAGAAGCCCAGGTATTGTGAAAGGGCTGCAGTGGGATGGGAGAGCATCTGGAAAGCCCCTATGCCACAATACACTGCTAGTTGGAAGTACCATGAAGGCAGAATGTCCAGAGTGACAAGCTGAACCTCAGAGGTAAGGACAGTCTTGAGAAGAGGCCACCTTTGACTTTTCCTGCATCTGTAAAGACATGCTCAGGACTTACTCCATGCTCTCCTAAGCATTTGATGAGTGAGGGCAAGGATGCCTGAAGGGGTGAGAGAAAGAAATTAAGAATAAATAAATTTTGCTTTTCCTTATCACATCTTCCTAATTTCTCTCTTGTACCCTAGAATTAGCTGCTAAACAAGCTTCTGGCGTGTGTCACTGTTTCAGTTCTGCTCTGCCAGGGAACACAAATGAAGGGACTGTTGAATTCCTTTCTGAAATCTTATCTCTACCTGTCTATTCATCTGCCTATTTGTCTCTCTGTTGACATATCTGTTTATCTATTGACCTGAATGAGCTGTCTGTTTATCTAATCTATCTTCCTTACCAATCTGCAATCTAGTTTGTGTGTTTGTGTGTTTATGTGTGTGATGTGTGATGTGTGTGTGTGTGTGTGAGAGAGAGAGAGAGGTGGGGTGGGGAGGGCTTCAGAGGGAGCAAGAGAAACCTTCACAGACAGACATAGAAAAATTACACCCAACTAGTAGATTTGATCATCTCTAAAGAACTATTTCCAGAATCTTATAGTGAAATAAAGAATGCACAGATGTTCTTTTTGTGCCTAATATTTAAACAGCTTTGTCGGTAATTTTAACAATGTTCCAGTTCCTGAGCTTTCATATGCTACATCAGCCCCATTAGAAGCTATACACACCCCTTTGAACTTTCTCATAGCTAAGTAATCATGCCTTGATTGATGGAAAATTAAGCACACCTTGATTGATTGTGTAATTTTGAATTAATTACATTACTTCACACTTGTGTTATTGAGACGGTGCTTATTGACACTCTAATTGGTATAACCCAACTTTATGATACATGTGGAAGCTTTGATGCCCTAACACCATGTCTCCCAAGGTTCAGTTCACTCATTCGGCAAATATTTATGCAAGTATTAATGTGCAGAAGGTGCCTGGAGTGTCAGTATGGTTATGTAGGGAATGCATAGTGTTTGGTGCTCTATCTGAATGGAGGGATAAAGGGACACAGAGAAGCATGAAGGTAAATGAGAAGAAAACTCTTGCTTTCTGTGTCCATCGTCATGTGACTCAGTCCCACTAAGAAAAGTTAATACTTTGAGGGAACTTAATGAGTTCACAGCAGGGAACCCTATCTCCCGAGACCTAGCAACATCAAAGGGCAAAGGTGTGTCTGGAGGCTGAGGTCACTGGTGAAAGTGGGTCATAAAAGGCCAATGAAATGGGAGCTGGAGCCACAGGAGTGAGGCAGCTTTTGAGTGGAAACAGAAGTGGCAGGGAGAGCATTGTACAGAAATCACATATGAAGCCTGTTGACTAGGAAACTTTCTGAAGGTGCTGTGTGTGTCTAGTTTGCATGTCAGGAGCAGGGTAGGAGTGAGTTGGCAAGATAACTTGCCTTCAAGAAAAGGAAAAGTTGAATTTCTTCTGTAAGGTGGACCACAGGCAGGTACTTAGAGTGCGAAGGAGAGAAAGTTGTACGGTAGAGAAAGGGTGAGCTGTTTTTGAGACTGGGCTTAGGTGAGACTCCATTTAGTTAGAGAGTGAAATGCAACCACGGTCCGAAGTACTTGCAGTAATTTATCCATGCATGGATTAATTCAGTGTATTAGTATTATTAAAACCAAGCTCTGAGATATGGACCAGGTACAGAGTTGGGGAATGATGCTAGTGATACTAAGAGCAGAAACAGATTTGCTTACTCCTGGGTCTTGGATTTTATAGGGCTGTGAATGAGAGAGATGCTCCCTTTTTAAACCATCACAAAAGCTGGTAAGCACTGACTGCGACTAGGACAGTGATGGAGGAGTGGAGAGGCTATCATGATGTACTGCAAGGAGGCACTAAAATGGCCTGGAGGTCAACAAGTCACTTGCCAGGTATTATAGCACTAGAACTGAGAAATGGGAAATGATGGGGAATCAAGTTTCAGGATGAGAGAAAAACAAATGCAGGCTCTGGATGAGAGGGACTTCCCGGCGGGACAGGATGTGGTCGAAAAGGAAATAGTTCAGTGGAGTTTTTCAAACAGTTTAATCAACTGTACTTGAGGGGACTCATATATCACACCTCTCAGTAACCTTCCAACCCTAAAATTATATGATTTACAGCATTTAATTGCTTGCTGACGTTGGGCTCAATCCAACAAGAGGTGCTTTGTGAGATAAAAGAACAGTGTGAGAGAAGGTGCTTTGGTGGTTAGAACACGGCACGCTGAGTAACCATACATGACAGCATATGATTAAGTTCTACAATGAGGGGTTCACATGATCAGAGAATTGGAGGCCAGGGGGAAAAGAGAATGGGATGGGGCTTCCTGTTGTCATAGCTCCTGACCAGACAGTCTGTGACAGTGGACCTGTCTGAAAAGGAACATTCTTGGCAATCAGTGGGTAATCCATATATCAGCTGTCATTGTGTGACTCTTAGGAAGGAGCAAGGACACTGGGGATAGTGTCTCTGCTTTGTCCCAGGTGCTTCATGTGTATTGTCACCATCTGCGAACAGATTTATGAAGTAGTAATATCACTTCCACTTTATAGACAAAAATCTGAATATTTAGTGATTTAAAGAACATATCCATGGTTACACAGGTAGTCAAAGGCTGGCATGGGGTTAGAATCTGACTCTAAGCTCCTACCATTGTCCAAGGCTACTTAAAAAAAAGCACGTGTGTGTGCTTTGTTCTTTATACCACGTTATCTTTTCTTAATAGGTATCTTTCCTTAATAAAGGCAAGAGATGAAAGAAGAGGGGAGGAGGAAAGGAAAGTAACTTTAAAAATAATATTATGCATGCTAATCAATATGCTTGTGCATTAATTACATAGAACACTTTAGTTAAGACTCACTGTAAACTAAATTCTACAATGATTCTATTTTACAGATTCAAAATGCATTAAGTATCACATCTTAAGATATATGTATCAACTAGGGGAACAGAGCTGAATTACATTACAAGTGAGTATAACACAGTCCACTGTTGAGAAATGTTTGATTACCCTTTGTAAAGATATGTCACTGTGACTCGTTTAATAAGCTAAACAGCCAATAGTTAGACAGGACTTCCGGACAGAGAGAGCTCTGGGAAGAAGAAAGGGGCTTTCACTAGCAGGATGCAGAGGAAACAGTACATGTAAGAGGAGAGATAAAAGTCATGAGCCACATGACAGCACATAGATGAATAGAAATGGATTAATTTAACTCATAAGAGCTATTTAGAAACAAGCTTGAACTAAGGTCAAGCTCTCATAATTAATATGAAGTGTCTGTTTAGTTATTTGGGATCTGGCTGATGGGACAGAGAAAGACTTATTACATATGGTGCCCAATGTCACTTCAAATACCCAAACATAGGACCTGAGAAAGCTGAGAAAAGTTCTGGACAGGGAGCCAAATATGAATTCCTAGTTGCACAGTCTCTCAGGCATGCCAGTGCTCAGCTGTGTATAGAAATGCATTTCCTGGCCACTTCATGCAGGCTGGAACCAGCTGCCAGCACCATGCACTGGTGTCATGCACTAAGCTGAGCCTTGGGAAGCTGACATGACAGTTTTAAGATTTGTCTCATGTGGTCAGAGAATGCTGCAGGTACTTAGTAAAGCTAGGTCCAGACACAAAACCTCTAAAAATGTATAGTATGTTTAAAAATGTGCTTAGATGCTAAAGAAAGAAAAATGGGTATAGAAAGTCATAAAAATAGTTTAAAAACAATAAAGTATTTAAAGAGAATAAAGTAATATAAAAAATAACTCACGTAAAGATGGGATATATACAAGTGTCTAGATCCTGTATGGTGTTTTGTTGACTTTGGATTTTTTAAGTGCTATTATACAAAAACAATAGCTGCTGAGAGATATTGGATGATGGAAACTACTAAATTAAACCAGCCTATACATTTTAAGAATATCTTAATTTCAAACTGGAAATCAAAAAATATGTTGCATTGGGGGAGAGTTTATGTTTTGTTTCCACAGGAAACAAAAAGTTATAGTTCCTTTCAAAATTAAAGAAGTTGAGATTTGACTGTGGGAGAACTCCTGAATATCTTGGCTACAGACATGAGGGGAAAAGCTAACAAAGGCTATAGGACAGATGATGTATATACTGATCTCTCAATGTGGGAACAGCTCTGAGACTGGATGAGACATGATAAATTTTGTTGGTTACAGAGTCCTTGTGACTCATTCTATTACAGTTTGGTTAAACAGTCCAAGCATACTTATAAAGTTAATAGACGCCTTTTACCTGCTCAAACATAGAACAGAAACTATTTTAGATGACTTGTATACAGTGTATGTTCCATACTTCTGTTAATGCAGATATGCATGTAACCTTTAGAAGTTTGTGTGTTTTCATAAAAGGACCAGATACAATAAGTAGTCTAAGTGATCCAGTCTCTTGGAATAACTCGGTTGCAGTTTCCTGAAAATTCGGCATCCAGAACAGCTTCAAAGTTGCTAGTTGAGATGGCCTAACCTTACAGACTATCCAACAAAGACTTCAGATAAGTTCTACACTTTCCCATCACAGAGACTAAACAAAAAGCAGTATAAATAACCCTCCTAGAATTTTACCATTATCACAATTTTCTCAGGCTCCCCAAAAGACATTGGTGCCCCCAACAACAGAAAACAATCTAGAGAACTTGATGCTCACATTCTTAAGAGGTAGAATGTGTAGTTTTTGGTCATTTGGTGGGTTCTGCATGTTTGTCATAGTTTAGGGAGGTTGCATACAAGTTGTTATTGGTCGTGATCAGGAAAAAGATGAACAAAGGCAATTAGATTCCGGGATCTCTTTCTGAAGGAAAAAAGGGGTTGACATGATATAGAAATGATGAGATAAAGGGTAGATTGTTGAGTCTACTTTTGAATAACCATTAATCTCAAATATTTTATATTGGTATGTATTTTTGTATATTATATAAATTTAAGTTTATTATTGCTATACTATATGTTTCCACTCTTGTTTAAGACATCATACCTATACATTTAACAGTATAAAGATCTATACCTTGAAAGCTATTTAGGATAATAAAGAATTACAGATTAGTAGTTAGTTATCTATAAAAATCAAACTTGTAGTCATGTTAGGTATGTTTTCAAAGTCATGTTGAGATATATTTTAGATAGATAGTTAATCTTCAAACACTTCAAAGATCTGTAGAATATGGCATTTAAAATATTTAATAGCATAAGACTTTTCATGACACTGAGATACATCTGAACCTGGCAGCACCAATCTACTTCAAAAAAGGATGAAAGACATTGGAGAACCTCCACATGGAGTTTTCTTTTATTGTGGCAAAGTTAGCCACTGGGCAAAGAAACTGCTTCTGTCTTAATTGTTGACAGTATACTGTCTAAACTGTATAAGTAGGGCACAAAAGAGAATGACTGCCAAACTTTGCCAAGACAAGATAGTATAGTCATTCAAAACTCTTACTCTACAGAAAATTGTGTCATATATTCTAGGCCTGTAGGTCAAAGATGGATGCCCCTACATTGCAGAGGAACCTTAGGTCCAGGCAGTCTGATGTTCCTGTCATCTCAAGAGTTTTGGAAGTGTTTGTGCTATACTTCCTGATTACTCAGGTAATATCATATCCTTCTTGGGTCTCTGATAGAGTTGAAGATGATATAGTTATAATTACAGTTTTCCTTGTTACCAAATTCAGAAAAAAATATCTCACAAAAGAGGTATAAAGTGATTAGGTTGAGAGAGATAAAATCTTAAATTGTTTCATAAAATCTTAAATTGTTTCTAAGAAAAAATTTTGAGTTCTAAAAAGATAGTTTTGAGTTGGTAATTCAAGTTATGATAAAGATGCTTTAGGTATGAAACTTTGAACTCATTTAGATAAGATAGAGTAATTTCTCTAAAATTGCCAAATACAAATAGACTGGATATTGTAAATGTATTTCTTACCTGATAATTATTCTGATTGTATATTTTTATTATGTAAGAATTAAAACCCTTTCTTCTTTATTTAGACAAAAGGGGGAAATGTTGTGAGATACTTGGTTATATTGTGTAAAGATATGTCACTGTGATTGATTTAATAAAAAGCTAAACAGCCAAAAGCTAGACAGGAGATATTGATAGGACTTCCAGACAAAGAGAGCTCTGGGAAGAAGAAAGGGGAATTCACCAGCTGGATTCAGAGAAAACAGGGCATGTAGGAGGAGAGGTAAAAGCCACCAGTCATGTGGTAGCATGAAGGTTAATAGAAATGGGTTTATTTAAGTAGTAAGAGCTAGTTAGAAACAAGGCTAACTTAAGGCCATGCTCTCATAATTAAAAGAAGTATCTGTGTTGTTATTTAGGAGCTGACTGACGGGATAGAGAAAGACTCACTACAATCCACCTTATTTAGCCCTTCACACCAGTCTCTGTGATCATCTAAGTTAGCACCGCAGCTTGCATTGTGTCATGTACTTCTTAATGCCCACTGAATATTTAGTTTTCCATCTACCAAATTAACAACAACAAAAAACATGTACCAGATTTGTGTTAGATATAATTATCACAGAGCTTAAAGAACTATTTTGCTCACCTTTTCTCTTATTTCCAGTATGAAACTTTGGAACACTTAATTGTTGCCATAATGTCTGTTGGATTTTTCTCAGGGGATGGTAGAAATATCATCCAGTGAATTCAACGCTGCCAATCTTAAAAGATCCTTGTAGCTGAGATTCGAAACTCCAATGAGGCATCAGTGAGACAAAAGCAGCAACAAATTGAAGAATCCTTCACCATGATGAAAAGGAGGAAGTTTAGGAATCTAATGAATACATTCATATATAAATACAGTTCTTAGTATTAATCTACTTATCTATATAATCATTCTCCAGTGTAATTAAAAAGCAACAATTTAATGCACTCTTATATACAAAGTGTATAAATAATACAGTTGATAAATGTAGAAGAGCAGCTATACATATAAGCACATGAGAACACACACATGCATTCACATTCATGAAATTATGTGAAAGAAGGTTTGAATGAACAGACAGATATACCAAGTTCACAGATAGGAAGACTCATTTTAAGATAAATGGAAGCTATCCTCTACATTAGTCTTTAAATCACATATAACTGTAATACTATGCCAAGTGATATTTTTAATAATCCTTATGGAAAAGCAAACGAGAATAACCAGAATCATAGATAGGAAAAGTATTTTTAGTAAATATTAAAATATATTCTGTATTTTTAGTAAACAGTAAATTATTGACTGAAAAGTGAAACCAAAGGAAGAAGAGTAGAAAGCCCATTATGGAACTTTCACATGTATGGAATTTGGTACTTCATGTAAACTGGTTAGTTCATACCACTGTACATGTGTGTGAACTGAGGAATTTGGTGACAGATATTTATTATATAATTTATCAGGTATCCATTTGGGAAATAATTTTAGATTCCTGTTCATAATCTACCTCATAATGAATTTGAAATGGGTCAAATATTAAAAATGATGTCATAGGGCAAGCAAGGTAACTCATCTTTTAAAGAATCCTGCAGCCAAGCCTGGTGACTTGAGTTCAAGCCATAGGACTTATTTGGTGGGAGGTGAGAACTGACCCTTGTATGTTGTTCTCTGACTTCCACAAGAACACTGTTGCATGCACCCCCCAAACTAGTGTAACTATACAAAAAAATCAAAAAGTAGTGCAAAATGTCTTAGATTTATTATCTGTCAATCAGAAAATTTTTTTAACTAGTTTTAAAAACTACCAAGCCAGAAGAGGAAAAATAATAAATGCCCATATAAAATATTAGGAACAGAGTAAAAAGACAATGATCTTAGACAAAAAAATGCAACTTACTACAAACAAAACCCAGTATGTCTAATATGTAGATAGTGCCTTCAAATCAACATGGAAAAGATCATCCACACACTGGAAAAATTAGCCAAGTATGGACACCAGCAGTTAAGAGAAAGTAAAATTTCCAAACTAGAGATTCACAAACCTTAAAGCTTCTTGACTGCATACCAGGAGAACTAACAGTTATAGTTATTCTCATATATTGTTCTCACCTATCAAGTTGGTAAATATTTAAATGTTTGATGAGCTGTAATGTTGCCAAGACTGTGAAAACATGGCTATGCTGCAGGGATAAGGTAAATTAGTCCAATCAAATAAACAATAGTGAACAAAATTGTGACTATATCTGCTTTGATCTTACAATTTCTTTTCTAGAAATTATTCTCCATCTGTGTTTACCTGTGTGCTAAATGACCTTTGTAATACTTTTTTTCTCAGAAAATGGTTGGAAATAACTGACCAGTTGTCTTAGTTAGGGTTTCTATTGCTGCAACCAAACACCATGACCATAAAGAAGGTTGAGGAGGAAAAGGTTTATTTGGCTTACACTTCAATGTTGCTGTTCATCACTGAAGGAAGTCAGGACAGGAACTCAAGCAGGGCAGAAACATGGAGGCAGGAGTTGATAGAGAGGCCATAGAGGGAAGCTGCTTATTGACTTGCTTCCCACAACTTACTCATCCCACCTTTTTATAGAACCAGGACTAGCGGCCCAGGGATTGTACTACCAACCATAGGCTGGGTCATCCCCACTGAGCACTAATTGAGAAAATGCCTTACAGCTGGATCTCATGGAGGCATTTCCTTAACAAAGGCTCCTTCCTCTTTGTTGACTGTACCTGTGTCAAGTTGACATACAAAATCAGCTAGTACACTATTCATCAGCCAGGGCCTAGTCATATGGAACCATGCTATGGAAGTTCCTTAGGACCTGTTGCAGAAAGATCTTGAGGTTTCATTGTGAACTGAAAACTCAAGGTAGATATAAAACTGGTATGTATGCATCTGTGTGAAAGGAAAAAAAATTGAATGATAGACACTGAAGTTTGTTTCTACAGTCATTGCAAAATCTGTGAAAAGGTGCTTTGGAATAATATCCATGGATGTTTTTATTGTTTTGTATTTTCTTTTAAAGAGGCATATCCTGAGTGTCCAGGGGATTTGAACAGAAGGATGGTTTTGCATTCAATTAAGTTTTCAAAGTTTAAACTGTAGATAACACATAAATTATTTTAATAACCCACCTAAAAATTCATTAATGAGGAGACCCTCAAATCTGTTTCATTTTCAGTGCGAGGGTTGGGAGGTGGTTTCAGAGGTTCATCAACTCTTCCTGCTTCGTGGGGAACTTTGTAACCTGACTGTGGAATTCTGTTACCACGATGACAGGAAATCAACATTAAAAATCAGAGCTAGTATGTATAGACATCTATAAAAGTCAGGATGCATGGTGATTATCTTGGCAAATGTTAGCTATTAATTTTTGTATTTTGTAAGAGAGAAAATTGAGCCGACAGATAGAAATAGTCAATGAGACCGAAGATCTAATTTCATCTGAGCTTATCAATGGCCAGGCAGTGGATGGTGTTCCACAAGCAGGCGGTGATGGATTCGTTTGGTCTGTGGCACAGTCAGTGATTAATCAAGGTAACATCATTGGTGGAGACCTATGGCGAGGAAGGGATTGGGCAGCAAAATGTGGTTGCTTGTCTTGTTGGGGCCTGGGCCTCTTCACCTCTTGAGAGAGAAGGCTACTCAGTCAGCAGAAGTTAGTTCTAAATCACACCTAGGCATGAGCTGAAGGATGGTGAATGCAGAGAATCCAGAGTCTGAGACCACGTTTAGATTCAGAGCACACGCACATTGAGCAGCTTAGGAGTGAGCAGGCATTTCTTTCTGCCGCTGATCCTATGATGCAGCCCTGGAGTGGATGCTCTCTACTTGCATGCGGACTTGTCATAGAGCTCCAAGGATCTGAAGCATATTGGGAGCACACAAGACTGTAGATGTGTGCAGTAGAGTGCACAGCGATCCCTTAATTACCCTGAGTTGTTCTCTGCCTCTGTGAAAATGGTAGTGGATTTGTGGCTGGTGAGGACAGTGTTAAATTTACAAAGCAGCCCAAGGAGAGACTAGCTTGTCATAAGTGAGCCAAGGACTGATGGTAGGCACTTAACAGCATGTTCCAATTACAGCATTTAAATCTAATTGCATAGTCTGTTAATCTCTGTCAGTGCGGCATCATTTAATATCATCACGGCAGCCTCTAATATCATGAGCAATGTGAGCCGAGCTGAGACTGTTGAAAAAGTTCAGGCCCAGGTCTTCATATCCCCTTTAATTCTCCCTGTCAATTACGCTGCAGTTGAGAGTTCAAATAAAGGTCTTCAGATCCGGATCTGAGCTACCTTTGAAGGGAGGCCTCCTGTAAATACACAGATTATATCAGAGCGTCCAATATCTTGCTCTGGGTATTTGTGACAGGTTAGTTTGACTCGTCCCTTGGGTCTAACATACTACAGGCTTATTTCAAGCAGATACTGCAAATGCAATCTGTTCCATAGTTTATAGCTCTGGAAATAATGTGGTATTATTTGCACATGTGTTTTTCCCCTTTATATTTCCTCTGGCTCACGAAAGGTTGATGGGGAGAAGATCAGGGCCTCAGTGAGCCCCTTTCCCTGCTATAGTTGAAAAAGAAATGTTGTCATTTTATTTTCCTGAAGTTCTGGGGATCCAAACCACAGCCTTGCAAACACAGGGCGCTCTATCACTAAGCGAAAATTGAGAGTCGATCTCACACAGAAGATCTGGTCACAGACTAAAGTATTAAAGCATAATTCTTAAAGAAGAAAGGTGTCTATTAGTGTTCAGGGAGCAGGAAAGGGAGGGGAGCCAGGCATTGTAAAGGGGTGAGTATGGTTGACATTCACAGTGTGCTGTGGAAAAGGTCATGGTAAAAGTCGGGATTTTTATACAGATACTCGCTACAAAGTCACTCTCAAATAGAAAAAAAATCTGATTTTAGAATTTCTCAAGGCTATTTAAATACTTAGTCGGAGTCCGTGAGGGACTGTCTCACTCACGTCCTGTTTAATCACCTTCTGTCTGTGAGACGACGGGCAGGTTATTTATTCTCTCTGGTGAAGTGTAATATGAAAACTTTTGTCATAATGTAATGGCCTGACCCAAAAGTCGTTATAGCAATGCTTAGCACTTCTCCTGCCACATGGCTGCTTCTCAAAACATTGGAGCCACTGGCATGGAATGCAAGCTCTGGAACTGTGAACCCAAGTTCATCTGCACACTTCCCAGGGCTGTTAGCTCAGGCATTTGCTACAGTGACAGAGAGGAGATAACTGTAGGTTGCTACTGGAAAAAAAGTGAGTTTTGTGACTTCCCCCAATGTGGAAGGGTCCCAGATGGAATCTGCAGACAGAGGCAGATTATTTCCCTATGTAGAGAGCTTAGGGCAGGCAGGCCTCTGTGTGTGGCGGGATGCAAGCAGATAGGGTAAGTAGTGTCCAGCAACCCATTACACAGGAATCTTTCTCCTTTCATTCCGGCTGCGGGGGAGATATAAGTGGTCTTTGGTCAATGGCACACCATGGACAATAGAGCCAGTTATGGGAACCTTCAGGATCCTAGAAAAGCTTCCCTACCCATTTCAAACCCAGTAAAATGCAACTTCAGCTCCTGTTTGTGTCATCATGAGTATCTGTATCCCATGAACTATAGAATAACTGAAATGTTATGCACATACATAAAACAATATTCATTCATTCATTCATTCTGACTTGCAGCTTTTGCTTCTTGCTATAGGACAATTGTTTCCATGTTTGGGCGTTTAGATCTTAGAGCTGAACTTCCAGTGCTGAAGGGACTAAGAAGTATGGAAATGTCAGGTGGGAACATACAGTTGGTTCAGTTCAGTCAGAGCAAACCAAGAACGGGGTTGAAGGGATGGTTTTGCTTTTTGCTGACTCCTTGTCGGAAACATCTTCTAGAACTTTTGTGTTCTGATTTCCTTATGAATGAGAACAAAAAATAATTAATAAGAACTCCTGTGTTGCTTCTGTGGGATTGTTCTTCATTCTTAAATACAGAGACAGTAACAACAAGCTGTTCCTGCCACTCTCCAGGGCCTATGGCCTTCCTAGCTAGCCATGGTATTGTCAAATTGCCTTTTAAATATTTGTGTTTACACTCATAGATTAGTGTTGCTCTCAACACTGATCAAAGAAGTATCTTTTCACATTGCTTCATAACTGTTCAAAATGCTGGGAATAAGTGAATTTAAATGCTCCACCGAAGATGGAGCATTTCAATTACTATTCTACCTTTTCATGCCTCAAGAATTATGACAGAAATTGGACCCAAAGCATGAAAGAGCTGGAGGCGTGCTGTGAGATGCTGTTTTCTGGACATGACATGCAACTCCTAGCATCTCTGGTTACCTGCACATGGCCTGTACAAGGTCAGGCCAGTTCAAAATTCCAGTATGGACAGGGAAGTGGATATTGAGGCTGCACTCTTAGCTGGGGAGTTACCGGCAGTTGATGGCTGTTGCAGGGAGGGAGAGACATTTTTCTTTGAAGAGGTAGCAACTGGTAGATTACACATTGCCCCTGTGCATGGCACAGATGCACAGTAGTAGTTGAACTTGGTGGCTTATGATTTTATATATAATAGGAGATGGACTTTGGAGGGAGATATGTTTGTGGGCTTTGAGGGAGTTGGAGGAAGACAGTGGGATTTGGATGTGATAAAATGCATTGAATATATGTATGACATTTTCAAAGAATAAATAAATGTTATATTTCTTTTAAAAATGAGATAAAATTGTCTTAGGGTTCCTGTTACTGCAGAGGTGAGACTCGACCTCCAAAATCATTGCATAGTCAAGACAGGGCTCAAAGACATTCAGTAATAGGTGCTTTAAATGACTTAAGGAGGTTGCTCAATAATTGTGTGGCTTTCAATGGCATCATAAAGTGTGGGGGGGCAGTTAGAAGCAGGAAAATGTTTAGTGTTGTTTATCTAGCAAATCTAATGCTCTTTGTTGAAATGACCAATAGAAGAAGATTTGATCCTAATATCATTGTTGTTGAAGTTCATATTCCAGAACCTTCTTGGAAGTCACTGTGACCTAGTTAAACATTTTCTGGAAGGTAAGACTTTTTCTGAGATAAAGAAGGAGCCTCAATGGCCATTTTTCTTACCTTAACTAGACTAGAGGAACCCTGCAGGGCTTGGTAATATGTCTTCACATTTTTAGCAGCCTTGATTACTGTTTCAGTGATGATTCCTGTCTACTCCCTGCTAGTGATGAGTGGTAAAAACCCTTTATAACAGAAAGAGCTAAAAATATCTTCCTTTTTGGCAGTGGGATATATTTGAACCAATACTTGTTAATTTAATCCAAGTGAGAGTTAATTATAGAGAAAGAAATGACTCCACAGATGAAGGCAGACTAGAGGGAGCAGGTCTGAGATGAGGAAAGTCAAGCAGTAGTGGCAACGAAGTCAGGCTTCCTTTTCTTTAGTTAAATCACCTTGCCCTTGAATTTTACTTTGGAACCTACTGTGTGATGCCAAGTAAATGAATCAGACAATTGATAATATCAGTGCAGTGTCCACATTCTAAAAGGATCTGATCTTTATTGTGATATACTCTTGTAAATGGTTATCATAGGTTCTGTGTATGTGCATAAATATGCTACAGGGAAGTCAATTGTGTGGGGACAATTCCTATCTGGGAAGGATGTAGGCTATTGCTTAGTCTTCTTAGGTTGTCAATGAACAGGCTCAGTTTAGGAAGGTTTGCAGAGTATGGCTCCAAAGCTACTTTCTGACAACTGTCCTCCATTGTGTGGTGGCAAAGAGTAGGAAGCACTTTGGGGAGGGAGTTTTCATGGAGAGTGTTATTTTGCTGTCTTTTCCTTCTGGGGCTTTTGCCGGAAGGGAAAACCAGTCACTTATTCTTCAGATGGATGTCTTTTACTTTAAAACATATCTATTGCACCATGGAATTTAGAGACAGAGTGTACAAAACCATGGAAAAGCGCAAAGACTATTCTATTTATTATTCTAAGTTCTCAAGAAATGGTAGAAAATCCTATCTTCTGGGAGGTAGGTAAGAAGTGGAGGTCACTAGAGGCTGATGCTAGTACTAGAGGACACAAACTGGATTAAGACTAAAGATGTTCCCTAGTGTTTTGGGGGTCACCTATAAAGGGACAGAGTCATGCCTTGGAAGGAATTATTTCCAACTACCTTTATCATAATGCTAGGCAGTGGGAGTGACATGATAAAGGGTTACAGCTGCTAGTGTCCTCACCTTCTCCTGGGACAGAGATTGCTCCCCCACTCATGCTACCCCTTTGCTAGACAAGGCATGGAGGGGAGAGAAGCAGCATATGGCTGTAAAATGAATCATCAAAGCCCAGACTCTTCCCCTCTTGTGTTAGTGGTCCTTGTAACTGCCCAGCAGTGGGAGCAGGATTGGGAGGGTTGAATCCCAATGATGCATTGAGAAGTTTTACCTGAAATGAATTTGAGACCAGAATACTTGGATTCAACCACATGTTATTGAATGTGTCTGATATTGTTGAATGGTGACCTGGTAATTTTAAGATACCAGAGAACACTCTCTACCCAGTGCCACTCCATTCCTCCACCAGGACATGATGGTGGTACTGATACTTGAAGCAATTGATAGCATCGGGAGAAGTCAAACTACCTCTGGCAAGAGGTGTAGCTCAGACATAGGACTTGTGTGCATGTGTGAAGGTCTGGCTCTGAGCTCTACCATATAAAACCAAAACAGCCTCACTCAAAGTCCCCTCGAGCAGGTGCATCTAGTTGCAGGTATTTGGAAAGGACTCATGATTTCATGACTGTTATTGTTTGCCCTTGGATATTTAAATGGTCATCTAGAATTTGTCAGAAACATTGATATATGCTAGGGGTATGGAAAGGAGACAGTATGTCTGGATGGGTGAGCATCTCACCATAGTTAGCAAGGGCAAGGATATAAGAGTGGGGGTGAGCTAAGAAGGGGCTTTGGGCATAAGAGCTCAAAGTGAGGAACTAAGCCAGTGGGGTGTGTATAGGTAAAGCAGAAATATTGAATAATAGCTTCCTGCTTTGTGGTGTAAATATTCCTATCATAGCTAGCAATCAGATGTTACCAAATCAAGATTTGATGGGGGAATGGTTTCTTCCAGCTCTCAAGTGTGTGTGTATGTGTGTGTGTGTGTGTGTGTGTTTGTGTGTGTGTGTGTATGTGTCTCACCAATGCATCTACACATGAACCTCTGACAGTATCAGAAGAATCTTCTTTGGAGAAGGAAGCCTCAACCTGAGTCTCAAGGGATGGATAAGAATTAACCAGGCTCAAAACTGGGAGAGGTGCATCAAGGTAGAGCAGGAAGAGGACTCAGGAGGGAGAGGGAAGAAAGGCCACACTGATGGTTTGAAGATAGAGAAAGCGACAATGAGCCGAGAAATGTTGGCAGGCTCTAAAGTCTGGGAAGTGAAGAATACAGGTTTTCTCCTCGAGGGTCTTAAAGGAACATCTTGATTTTAGTTCAGTGAAACTAATATCTGACTTTTGACTCCCAGACAGCTGGTTAACAGGTTCATGTTGTGTCAGCCCACCATGTGTTTGAGTCATTTCTAAGACTTGGTGCAGCTATTGTGGCAAACTGGTAAGGGCCATTAAAGGAAGCAGTGCACTTGGTGACAAGAGCCTGGATTGTGTGTCACAGTACCTCACTTGGAGTCATGGTCTGTCTCTGTGCAGCCTTGTCATCGTAGGCAAGTCACTGCTTCAACACCACTTTTAAAGCAAGGAGATTTTTTTCCTTCCTGGGTTATGTGAGGACCTGTGAAAGATGCTCGCATGGTCCTGAGTACCCAGTGAGCAGTTTGCAAATGCTTGCTATCACTCTTTTTAGGCTATTGACATTTCCCTCACCTCTTTATACTCTGATTCGGGCACTCCTGCTTCCTGGCTGGGAGCGCAACTGACTGTGTTAAGAATAAATGGGAACGATTTTTGCTGTGATTTTTATGAGGGGAAAGAATGTCAGGTGCAAAAGTCTAGTCCTCAACAAACATCTGAGATACAGCATAGTTTTTTGCCTCTAAATTCTCACGTGGCATAAAAATGAGGCACTGTATTTAATCCAGCCAAGAAAAGAGTTAAGAGTTTTCTGTCCTCCTTCCCATCTTCCCTCCACCCCTCCACATGCGGATTTTTTTTTTGCACTCTGGCTGTTATTCTCCATGATTTGGAGTCGGCCTGTCTGTCTTCCTCCCAAGCAGGAGCAGCTGAACAGCTGTGAAAACAATGGCGCAGTGGAGGAGAACTGTGATTAGAGCGGGGCTGGGGGCAGTCTGGGAGCCACCAGGCCCATTTCCCACGTCAGCTAGCAGCCCTGGAATCCGGAGATCACATGGCCTTCTCAGCAGTGCTGGGCCTGCTCCCAGGCTCCCGCTCCCACCTCTCATCCTGCTCCCAGGCAGCCTCCAGAAACAGGTTTTTGTTTTCTTTCTCTTTCCCCCTCCAAGTCCTGGGGACTTTTGCATAAACACAGTGTTGCTAGGCAGCCTTAAAGCCTCCTTTCATCTAGCATCCCAGGAAATGCGGGCCAGGCAAATTCGCCCCAGTATACTTTCAGTGGATTTCCTCCGCAGAGCCAGTCCTTCTGGCCCCAGGTTTTCCTGCCAGAAGCAGAGCATCTGTCCTGTATATTTGATATGCTAGCTTTGGAGAATGTCTAGGCAGGTTGAGAGATTCCCTACCCGTTCTATACCCTTCACTCTGGGGACTGTGAATTCAAAATACTTAATTATACCTTTTTGTAAATCAAACCATTGAAGAATGGATATTTGGCCACTGCTATGCTCCACGGACTTCCTAAGCGCTCTCTGGCCCCCATCCTTCTGTCTTCTTGCAACTGTAGAGCACACCTGGACATCTATATGCACTCCCCTCAAATTTATGTCCCCTTTCAAGTATTATTGTTACACACACACACACACACACACACACACACACACACACACACAC